>SNQJ01S0016672.1:131600-153193 GCA_010110895.2 Picea sitchensis
TGAAGGAAAGTAGAAAGGATTGGTCCAACAGACTCCTTGAAGCATTATGGGCCTACATAACTACCTGGAGAAATACTACAGGGTTTTCTCCCTATGAATCGGTCTATGGAAAGAGTGTTGTCTTTCCCATGGAATTTGAAATAAAAACCTTAAGGATTGCTTTAGCTGCCAACCTTGATCTAACCGATGCACAGACAACCAGGTTGCAGCAACTTAATGAACTAGAGGAGAAAAGACTAGATGCCATTCAACAAACAACTGTAATTCAACAACAAAGATCACAATGGCATGACAAAAATATCAAGACCAAGCAGTTCCAGAAAGGTGATTGGGCTCTACTGTACGATTCTCGGTTCAAAGAATTTCAAGGGAAACTGCGCACAAGATGGATAGGACCTTACGAAGTAGACACAGTTTTTCCTAATGGAACAGTAAGGCTCCTTACAATTGATGACTCCAGAACTCTGTTACTTGTAAATGGTCATCGTCTCCATCTGTACCAGAAACCTATTTCTAAAGAAGATTTCAAGGCTACATGCATGGCAGACGCTCATTTTCTTTTCATTGAGGGGGTTTCTACCCCCACTAATAATTAAATCTTTTCAGATTTTCTTTAAGTATTAGATTAGATTAGATTAGAATTCATTTACTAATAATCCCTGTCAAGAAATACCGTCCTACAGTCGATTTTTGCAGGATCAAAGCACAGGAGAGGCCGATTTCTCTTCAAAGAGACAAGCGTTCACGATGTTGAAACACCGCTGAGGAACACTGGTGATTTTCTTCTTGATGCTGAAACACCTCTGTTAAGCACTTTTCATTTCTTCCCATTCCCAGAAAACTCCAGTCCGCCATCTCCTCATCATTCTTATTCCCGAAACAACTCCGTCCAACACTTGTTTCGTTTTTCCCCTTCCATTGCTGAAACACCACTAGCAGCAACTTTTCCCGTTGCTGAAACACCAGCAACCTTTCATTTTCCTCCCGTTGCTGAAACACCGTTACCAACAACCTTTCGTCAGTTTTCCCGATGCTGAAACACCACTGTTCAGCATTTTTCATTTCTTCCCACCCCCGCCATTTTCTCACTGTTTTCATTACCGAAACAACTCCATCTAGCACTTGTTTCGATGAGCTTCTCCGTTGCTGAAACACCTTTATAAACAACCCTTCATTTTTCTCACCCTCCATCATCGACGAAACAACTCCGTGCAGCACTTGTTTCGCCTCTTTCTGTTGCTGAAACACCATTTGCCAGCAACCCTTCATCATTCATCCACGATGCTGAAACACCACCATTCAACACTCTTTTATTTTCCTCCGATACTGAAACACCAGTTATCAGCAGTCTTCATCTACAACAATTGTCTCGATTTTTCTCTGTTGCTGAAACACCCGCCTTCCACCATCGTCCGTCAGCAAGCTTCTACGCTCCCAAACGATAGTTCGAACAGCAAGCCGTGACATAGTCAAAAGTCGCCGCCATAACAAGCATCACCACGAACAAGCATCATAGCTGGTTGGCTGAATGAACTAAATGGTAAGGCAAGGTATGTAAATATAATGTAATTCAGTTAGGATATAGTTAATGAGAAAGATTCCGTGTCATTATGACCATTTAAGTTCCATCAGTACTAACCACACTTGACGGGAGGGGAAGTACACGTCAAATCCGCGATACCATCATTTCACCCGACCTCACTGCCGCCATCCCAGTTCACCACCTTTTCGCGTATTTCACCACTATTCCTGCATGTATTCCCTCGGAAATTCACTCTGTGCAGAGCTGATACACAAACTCTCGACGCTGTATTTTACTAAGCTAGTAGCCATGGGAGGAACTGCCATAAGAAATGAGCCCGCCACCACAGCGCTGCTCGAACGCTATCCAGCAGCGTATCAAATCTTCGAACAAGCAGGGTGGCTTGATTACTTCCGCAGACTCCAGTGGTATAATGAACAACAAGTCCTACAATTTGTCCTGAATCTGCAGGAGGACCATTCTGTCGTCAATGGGGTTCGAATATCAGTCACAGAGGAGGACATAGTAGAGGTCTGAGGCCTCCCAACCGATGGCACCCGAATATTCAGTTGAAAGCACATTATCAGGGATGTCCAGCAGAATTTCTTCCTGCCTGAGGAAAGGATTATACTGAAGGGCAGAGGTGTTCAGCTCAGTTCACTACCACCCCCGTGGCCGGAGGTCGCCCGATTCATCAAGCGCTAGCTGACCTGTGAAGGACGATATCAGGTAGTGTATCAGCACGAACTCCTTCTGCTTTCTCATTTAAGGCATAATAGACGGGTCAACATCCCTTATTATTTACTGGGCTGTTTGAAAAATATGGTACCATACTGTCAAAAGGAAAAAGATCCAGCCCTGTCACTTACCCACCATCGTCTTGTCCAATTACTCATTCAAAGGGGTTTTGCCCAACAAAACCCCCCAATAAATAACCCACCCATAAACCCTCAACTAGCTGCCGAAGCCCCTGAAATTCCTGAGGAGCAGCAACAACAAAACCCCCCAGTTTCCCCCGAAATACCCGCCCACACGTCCAACCAGTCCAGTCAGTCCCCCTACCATACCTGAATCGTCTCATACCGCACCAGAATCTTCCACCTCCACCCTTCATATCTTAATTGATGACTCTGAACCAGAAACTGGTCCCTACCCAATCAGTCAGAGAATACCACCACAAAAACGAAAACAGACTGCCCCCTTTTCACCTTTCTTGCATAAAAAACGGACAAGAGCCTCAATGAGGCCACCTTTTATACCCACCACCCTAGACACCCCACCTATTCGCTTGATACGCCGTACATCTTTAAATTCCCAAACCCTGGGATCTTTGCCTCTTCCAACCACGGGCGCTGCAACACAAGCACCAGACGCCCCGGAAACTGTAACACCTTTTGCCTCACAGAAAGTAGCTGAAACACAAGAACTAGCTACCCACCCAGTGGCTGAAATACAAGAACCAACCATGGCTGAAACACAAGAACCAGCCATGGCTGAAACACAAGAACCAGCCGCTGACATTGAAATTGAGTTACAGGAATTAGATGCCCAGACTTCATTTGTTTCCAATAAAGTAGTTGAAACACAACCAGCTACCCATTCAGTGGCTGAAACACAAGAACCAGTCACTGATATTGAAATTGAATTACAGGAATCACAGGCCCAGGAGATTGAAACACCATCTGTAGTGGATGAAACACAAGAACCAGCCACTGACACACAAATTGACATACAGGAATTTGAGACCCCAGGTGCTCCGGCTGAAACACAAGAACCAGCCGCTGACACTGACATTGAGATGCAGAAATCAGAAGTTGAGGGTGCTGAAACACAGGCATCAGTTTCCATTCCCGTAGCTACTCCACAAGAACCAGCTCAGGAAATGATGACTGCAACACAAGAACCAATCATCTCTAAATCCAAACCAACAATGGCCGATGTCTTGGAAGAAAACGAGTTTTTAAAGTCTCAGTTGGAAGCATATCAGCAAGAATTAGCCAGGGCAAAGGAGGCATATGAAGAAGAATTAAATCGGCTCGCCTTAGAACGAACAACAGCCTTGTCAAAAACAACCACTGAGAGCGTGTGTAAAGAATACATGTGTTGCCAATGTGGCGACGTTTACTTTTAGGCAGGGTATAAGATGGTTCAAGTTCCAGTACCCGGAGCAGCCCCTCCTCCTTCCCCTTTTGAAGTCAAGACTGAACCTGCTGCAACACAAGAATCAACAGGCCCTTCCAGAGTCAAGATTACAAGAAAAGTCCCTACTACTGTCAACAAGGCTGTGCAAACAGTGCCCATCAAGGACAATCTCTCCACTTCTAAGGAACAATCTACCCAAACTGTGCCTAATCTCACTACTGCCCATGCTGAAACTCAGACTTCTCACCTGTGGGATGAACATGTAGAAATACAAAAGTGGAAGAAGGAGTATGCTGAGACACAGGCCCAACATCTGAAAGTACACAGGCAAACCTGGATGAATCACACCTTCTCAAATTGGGAAGCATTGGACCTGACACGACAGGAAGTTCGAGATCTCAAGAAGAAGAACAAAAATTTAAAAGGTAGACTGGTCTTGATCTTTGATCTGATGCAAACACTAATGGCCACAAGGAAACCATCTTGTAACTATTCTTTATTTCTCTTGGAGAGACTCACATGGTTCCAAATTAAAGCAATCATAGAAGGAAAATCCCATGAAGTAATAGCACCAACAGATTTTGTCAAGACTTTCCTTGCTGCCTCCACCAGGGATCAACACCTTTTATGTGAAGCCTACTTCCATAATGAGGCTATTCCCAAAAATAGGCGGCTCAATATAAATCCTCTTGTTGGAGATGTTCAACTTCGAGCATTCACTTCTTTTCTTCGTAATCAAATTTCATGGCAGAGCGACTTTTTGGCTGCCAAGCACAATGAGGACAATAAACTCCTCTGGATTAGACCCGAACCAGAAAGCGCAGCCAAATTCCTTTCAGAATATTATGAGGTCTTAAAGAAACCAGGGGTGACTGAGCATGTCCAACAACTACAGTCAGTAGTGCTCCAAGAATGTCAACAGAGCATCAGTGCCATAGAGATTCCTGCCCTCCAGGCCAACAACCTGTTTTGGCAGCAATCCACAAAAAAGAGACAGCAGCACAATCCCTTTGGTCCAGCCAACTTAGAAGCAACAATTTCAAGAGTACCCAGCTACATCCAGTGTGTTCGACATTGTGCCGAAAACTGGATATGATACAAATTTTACTTTCCCCTCCTCTGGATGCCAACAGAAACATATCAAGTCAGCTATAAGTTGTCTACAAAGGTAGAAACAGCAGCGTGGAAAAGATTGCAGGAAGTGCAAGGGTTCAAAACACCAATAGACAGTACCGCCCGGAGTTACAGCTTGATCAATTTACACGATCAGAGTTGGTATCAAGACTCCGACTCAGAGTGAGTTGCCTGAGGACATGCAATGCCTTGAGCTGGGGGGGATGTTAGGACCACACTATGCACCTTTTTGCCTACACTTTTTGCCATTATTATACCCTTCATCACTTGTATTTAGATTCATAATAACACTTTGTCTAATCACCTCAAAAGTATACAACGTCCTTTCTCATCACTATATGATTAGTCTGTTTTGCATAATATTTTACATCACTTTTGTACTTAACCATTGATTAGAAATGCACAAGTGTCCAAAACTGCAGATTTGCATTCAAGGCCTATTGCTGAAACACATAACTGATGCTGAAACACGGAGCTGCTACACAGTCCGAAGTTGCATATGCCGAAACACGGAAGCTGCTACACAGTCCAAGGATGCATATGCTGAAACACGGAGCAGCTACATAGCTCGAGGATGCAGATGCTGAAACACAGAGCTATCACTCATTTCAGAAGTGCAGATGCTGAAACACAGAAGAGACCGCCACGATGCTAAGACACGAGCCGTGACAGTTAGCAGCCAAGGCCGACACAGTCAAGAGAGCAATTCACGTGGCTGAAACAACCCGTGAATTGCGATGCTGAAACAACATCAGTAGCTATGAGAAGGAGCTGTTACACCAGCCGTAATAGCAATATCTCGTGCAGCTCCTGTATTAGCATTCGGTTGCGTTAGAATAGGACATCCTATGCTGATTTAGAAAGAAGATCCGATTTAGTGTAGGATTCAGATATGCTTTGTAATGATTGTATCGAACAAATTTCCTCTTTAAATTCAAGGGAAATCACCATTCGAGGGATCCAAGTTTTGATGTACTGAAGCAACTCCAGAGAAGCGGGACGTGTTCGATCCTTCCAATTTGTAATGTGATATTTCGACAGATGAATATAAGATTGCTTTGATTATTCGTCTCTAAGTTTTCCCATTTCAGGGGAATCTTGTGAGAAGGGAGGGCCCACCTTCATCACAAGATTCACCCATTAGTTAGAAGTGTGTCTGTTTAATTTCTGTTCATATCTTGTTTGACTGTCATTTGCTGAAACACTGTTTAATGAATTCCGCTTTGCTGAAACACTACTAACTCTGTCTTAGTTATTGAATGGAATTTGTAATTCTTTTTATCAGCAATTGTGTGTGATGGTTTTGTGAGATTAGCAGAGAATTGGTTAAAGGTCCCTGCTCAGACAGAAAGGGGTCAGACATCATATCCTCTGTAGAGCTTGTTTAATGCTGCAAGTGTGCTAGCCAGAGATTTGGTTAAAGTGTCCCTGCTCAGATAGAAAGGGACTACAACACCTTATCTTTTGTAGATTTCCTTTACCTCTGCAAGTGTGTTAGCCAGGGATTGGATTAAGGGTTCCTACTCAGAAAGGAAAGAACCACAACATCTTGTTCACTGTAGACTTTCCTTGATGTTAGCCGGAAACTGGGTTAGAGATCCCTGCTCAGAAAGAAAGGAATCAGATTGCCCTGTTCTCTGTAGACCTCAACCTCACAAGTGTGTCAAAACAGAAGTAAGGCCTAAGGCTCCTGCTTAGACAGAAAGGAACTAAGTGCTTTTGTTTCTGTTAGATAGAGTTAATTGTTTTCTGCATTATTGTTTTCATGAAAGAGTGTTAGTGCTGAGTCTCTGTTGAGAGAAGGGTCCTGTTCTCTGATTGCAAGATAGTTGTTCTTTCCCATTGCGATGTTATTTTAATGTAATCCAAGATTCTTAGATTGACCTTTAACGGATTGCAATAGGGGAAGCACTTTCCTGTGATTTAATTCAGAGCTTCAGTTCATTCCAGCAAGTATAGATAGTATAAATTGCTTTTACTACAACACTAAGTACTTTTGGAATTGAGCATATACAGTGCGTGGCTATCTTTGAAACAAAAGACTTCCCTGGGTTGATAATTTATGTTTCACTTGGTTGTTTAAAAATCAATTAAGCAATTATAGTGGCCAACAAGAAGCATGATATATAATTCCATGAAAGAGAACACTGATATCAAATATAAGAAAAGTTGATTAAATGGGTTGGTTGTCATTAATGTCAACCCTTGAAGAAATTTCGGTTGCGAATTCCGGTAGCACAAAGGTTTGGGTAATGGACCCAAATTTGTTTGATGGATAATGGTATGAGTTTTGATATATATGTAGGTAAGACTATTCTAGATGGATAGTACAAGTCATGTCATTTCTAGTGGTATGTGGAATGCCACATATCTCCTCACGATTAGAGAGTTATGGCCATGTGAAGTTGGAGAACCCTCATGAGTCATCTAGAAGCCCCAAAAGGTCAAAAAGTCAAAGTCTTTTCAAAATAAATTATTTAAATAATAAAGTTAATGGAGAACTCCTTGAAATAAGGAAATTGGGATGCTACATGAAAGTATAAATAAGAGTCACATCTCTCTCATTTAATCACACTTGAACCTATTGAATATCATTGAATATATATTTTGTGAAAGGTTATTTGGGCAAGTATTATTGATAGAGAAAAGTGCGGAAGAAAAAGTGTGGTAGGAAAAGTGCAGCAGAAAAAGTGCAGTAGGAAAAGTGTGGCATAAAAAGTGCGATAGAAAAATCACGGTAGAAAAAGTGTGACAAAAAAATTGCAACAGAAAAAGTGCAGTAAGAAAAGTGTGGCAAAAAAAATGTGATAGGAAAACTGCGGCAGAAAAAGTGCAGTAGAAAAAGTACGACAGAAAAATCTTGGTAGAAAAAGTGGGATAGAAAAATCGCAGTAGAAAAAGTGCAGCAGAAAAATCACGGTAGAAAAATTGCGGCAGAAAAAGTGCGGCAAAAAAATTGCGACAACAACATGGTTGGGGTCTATTTATGAGAGATATGGTACATCTTGTTTGAGGTATGTTTTGTGAGCTAGGTTTTATGTCTTGAGATGGTATTAGATGTTCAATATTGTTGCATATATCATATTTGTTGAGGGATACAGTTGGTATTTTGTTGTTGGTATTTGGCACATGGGTATTGGTCTTTTGGTTGTGATGTGTTGCTGAAGTTGTTGGTTTAGCTTGAGGCTACATAACAGTGAGGTTGTGGCACATGATTTGATGTAAGGGTTTATGGTATTTGGTTTATAGAAAGAGTGATGAATTGTTAGATAACTTTTGATGGTTAAATTGGTGTATGTCTTTGGTATATGGTTGAGGTACATGTTGGGTACATGGTTGAGACAAGTAGTTGATGAGTTGGCACATATATGAGATGTATAGTTGATGATGTTGGTACATATTGACGAGTCAAGGTTGATGCATGGTACATGTTGTTTCAGGTTATTGGTACATATTTTTTGGTGCAGGTTGATTGGTACAAGTTGTTACAGGTTATTGGTACAGGTTGATAGTGACAGGTTGACAGTGGCAGTGGTTGATTCAGTGATAGTGACAAGTTGTCTACATTTGGCATTTATATTTTAGGGTGGTTGGATGGGGCAAAGACAGGTGGTTGTAGCCACCTTCCGGTCGTAGCTAGAGAACTTAGGGGGTTGTATCCTCCTTCTGGTTGTATCCAGAGAATTGGGGAATTGGATCTTCCCTCAAGTTGTAGCCTGAGAAACTAGGGGGTTGGAGCCTCCTTCCAGTTGCAGCTGGATTAAAAAGGAATTTGGTGCTTCTAATGAATGCAATTCTTCAATACATGTAAGAAAAAACATTTTGTGGTTTTCTCCCACTTTGGGTTTCCACGTAAAAACACTGGTGTACTGTGTATGTGTATGATTTTTCATTTGTTCATTTTTTATTTACTTTGAAATTATTGGATGATAATGATACACTGATATAACACTTGCATTATATCGTTAAAAAGGATTAAATTTCTCTATTACTGATTCAAACCCCCTCTCAGTAATCCAACAATTGGTATCCGAGCCGGTTCCTTCAGGGAACAGTTTAACCACTGGAAGGAGATCATGGACTATTCTGTGAATGGAGTACCAATGTTTAATGGTCAGAATGGTTTTAAGTATGAGATGTGGAGCAAAAGGATGGAAGCATTTTTACAGGCATGGGGACATTATATTTGGCTATTAGTTTTTGTAGGATATGATAGTTCAAAAAGGGAAAAGACTACAACCAAGAAGGAATTGAAGAAGAATAAAAAAATAGCAATGCATTTCATCTGGGAAGGATTACCTAATCCAGTAAGAGAAAAGGTTGGTAAATGTTCATCATCCAAAGAAATTTGGGATAAGCTACATGACATATATTCTTCACCCATCGTAGATTCAGAAAATGCCAAAGAAGATGAAGATACAGATCAAATCAAGAAGAATTATGTTCACCGTGTCAAACAGATTCAAAAGATGAAGAGTACATAATCACCAGAGAATTGATTAGTTCTTTAGATGAACTAAGAGAAGAAAACAAGTCACTCAAGAAAGAATTGATGAAACAAAAGGAAAGTGTTCATATTTTTGAAGAAGCCCAACATATCATCGAGAACTTAAGAACTCATCTAGAAGAAGCCAGAAAGATCGAAGAAAATCTTCAATATCAAAAGCAGTATTTGGAAGCCAACATAGAAGCACAAAAGGAAGAAGAAAAAATTAGAGATAAGATATTGACAGATCATCTTAAGGAAAGAACTAACAATCTAAACCATCTTGAGGCAGAGTTCGGTCAAGAAGAGAAAGGACTTGAAGAAGAAATAATCACATTACAAATTCATCTTGAAGAAGAGAAAAGAATCAAAGAAGTCATGAAGTATCAGATAATGAAAAAAGAAGAAGAGGTTGAGAATCTTGAAGAATAATTTGTTACATTGAGAAGTAAAATCGTCAATCTCAACAAGAACGTTGAAGAGACAAAAAAATTCACATTAGTTATAGAGAATGAAGAGAATCACTTTAGGTTGTTAGAAAAGAAGAATGAAGAAAATAGAAAGAGTTATGTAGAAGTACTCAAAGGAAGGAATCATGGTCAACCAAAATCTAAGAAAACTATTGAAGATATATCTTCAAGAAGACCATCCATGTTCAAGCCACAAAGAAGCTTCAATAATGATCATGATCAGTCAAGGCAAAAATTCAGAAGGACTACGCCATAAAGAAGATCATTCACTCCCAGGTATGCAAATTTATTTTATGGTCATTGTTTTTATTATACTAACTTTGGACATAAGGTTGCAGATTGCAAGGATTATAAAAGAAAATTTCAAGCAATAAATGACTTTGTGGCCCCATGTAACATTGAATGTTACAAATGTCATAACTATGGACACATAGCTAGTGATTGTAGAGGCATGATCGATACTTCCATAGTAATAAATAAATGGGTCATCATTATGGACAGTATGGACGAGAGCATGGATTCATAGATTGGTTCAAAGAGTGGTTTAGAGACAAAGGAACATTATCATAATGGATGATAATTAAACAAGAAATGGCTTGAACAATGCTAATGGATTCCCAATTGACAAATATTTTTTGGACACATGTAGTGCATACAAAGGTTCACATTCAAAACAGAGTAATAGTCAGAAACAACACGGACAAAACTCCCTACGAGCTATGGAAAGGAAGAGCAGGAAATGTGAAGCACTTCAGAGTATTTGGAAGAAAATGTTACATCAAAAGAGAATATGGAAGAATGGGAAAGTTTGAATCTTGTGTGGACAAATGAGTACTTCTTTGTTACTCAAGTACAAGGAAATCATACAAGTGTTACAATTTGAGGTTGAACAAAGTTGTGGAAAGAATCAATGTAACAATTGATGAAATAGGTGGACAAGAATTAAAAGAAGAAGAAAATGAATCAATGGAACAAGTTTATGAAGAAGAAGCAGAAGATGAAGAAGAAGTAGAAGAGGAAGATGACGAGGATCAGACAGAAGTAGAAGAGAAATTTCAGCAAGTGCCTCCAAAGAAACCTATCAAATGAGTATAGAAGAATCATCCTTCAGATCAGATTATCGGAAACAAAGATGCAGGAGTTGAGACTAGAAGAAGAATCCATTCACCAGAACAAACGCACCTAGCATTCTCATCTACGATTGAACCAAAAAGTTTTGAAGAGGCCAACAAGGATGAATTTTGGAATAAGGCCATGAATGAAGAATTAGATCAAATAGAGAAGAATGACACTTGGGAATTGGTTCCAAGACCAAAGAATAAGAATGTTATTGGCATAAAGTGGGCATTTAGAAATAAATTGAATGAATATGGACATGTTGCAAGGAACAAAGATATATTGGTATGTAAAGGATACAGACAGGTTGAAGGAATCGACTTTGAAGAGACATTTGCTCCAGTTGCCAGAATAAAAGCAATCTGATTGCTCCTATCTTATGCATGCTCCAAGAATATTAAAGTGTATCAGATGGACATGAAATCAAATTTTATAAACAAGGAACTTGAAGAAGAAGTCTACATTGAACAACCAGAAGGATTTCAGTTGTCAGATAACGCAAATTATATGTGTAAATTAAAGAAGGCCTTGTATGGTCTAAAACATGATCCTATAGCATGGTACTCTAGACTGGATAAATATCTACAACAGGCAGGGTTCAGAAAAGGAAGTGCAGAAAACAACCTCTACATCAAGGAAACTCAAGATAGTATTTTATTAATTTAAGTTTATGTTGATGATATTAGTTTTGGAAGTACTGATGACATGTTAAGATAGAGATTTTCAAAGGATATGCACAATGAATTTGAAATGTCATTACTTGGATAACAATCCTTCTTTCTGGCTCTTCACATACGTCAAAGAAACCAAGGAATTTTTATTTCTCAAACTAAATATATCAGATAAATGCTAAAGAGGTTCGGAATTGAAGATTGCAAACTAGTTACCACTCCTATGCAATCCAGTTGCAAGTTGAGAAAAGATGATGATTCAAAGTCTACAGACCAGAGGAAATACAGGTCAATGATTGGTAACTTACTATATGTGAAAACATCTAGACCAGATGTAATGCAGGCAGTTGAACATGTGGCACGATTTCAAGAAGCACCAAAGGAATCACATTTATTAGTAGTGAAGAGGATTTTCAGATATCTCAAAGGAACATACGAGTTTGGATTATGGTATACAAAAATAAAGGATCTATCACTTATTGCCTACACAGATGCAGATTGGGCAGGTTGCATTGATGACCGACGAAGCACCAATGGAGCAGCGTTCTACTTGGGTGAGTGTTTAGTATCATGGTTAAGAAAGAAACAATCATCAATATCTTTATCTACAACTGAGGAAGAGTATATTGCAACAACATGTTGTACATAGGTTCTATGGATGAAACAAACTTTGACATATATACAAGTTGAGTATGATGAGACCATTCCAATCTATTGTGATAATACAAGCACCATCAATATCTCAAAGAACCCAGTGATGCACTCCAAGATGAAGCACATTCCAATAAAGTATCACTTTCTACGGGAACAAGTTGTAGAGAAGAACATTAGAGCTGAATATGTGGGCACAAAAGAAAAAGTGGTAGACATATTTACAAAACCGCTTCCATGGGAAGCCTTTGAGTATATTCGCCAAAGACTCAGAGTAATTTCTACTTCAAAATGAATGTTTTTTAATTCTTATCTTATATGTCTTATATTTACATGAGGAAGCACCATAAAGAGGACAGTTCAAGTCGGGGGATCGGTTTCATGAAAAGTTTATTGAGGGGGAGTATCCCCAAGGACATTTCAGTTAGGGGGAGTAAACCCAAATGGAAAGATACCTTTTCCATTGATGACAAAGGGGGAGAGATTTATCAGATGCATAACATAGAGACATGGTTCTAGGGGGAGCGATGGTCATAGGGGAAGAATGAGTGATATGACTTCAGTATTGCATGACATGACTTCAATATTGCATCAGAGTGTTTCCATCAATGCCAAAGGGTGATATTATTGATTAAATGGGTTAGTTGTCATTGATGTCAACCCTTGAAGAAATTATGGTAGCGAATTCCGGTAGCACAAAGGTTTGGGTAATGGAACCAAGTTTGTTTGATGGATAATGGTATGATTTTTGATATATTTGTAGGTAAGACTATTCTATATGTATAGTACATGTCATGCCATTTTTGGTGGTATGTGGAACGTCACATAACACCTTACGTTTAGAGAGTTATGTCCATATGAAGTTGGAGAACCCTCACGAGACATCTAGAATCCCCAAAAGGTCAAAAAGTCAAAGTGTTTGCAAAATAAATTATTTAAATAAGAAAGTTAATGGAGAACTCCCTAAAATAAGGAAAGTGGGATGCCACATGAAAGTATAAATAAGAGGCAAGGCTCTCTCATTTAATCACACTTGAACCTATTGAATATCTATTTTTTTAAAGGTTATTTGGGCAAGTATTATTGACTGAGAAAAGTGCAGCAGAAAAAGTGTGGCAGAAAAAGTGCGACAGAAAAGTGCGGTAGGAAAAGTGGGGCAGAAAAAATGCGACAGAAAAATCATGGTAGAAAAAGTGTAACAGAAAAATCACGGCAGAAAAAGTTCGGTAGGAAAACTGCAGCAGAAAAAGTGTGGCAAAAAAATCGTAGAAGAAAAATCGTGACAGGAAAAGTGCAACAAAAAAATCATGGCAGAAAAATCACGACAGAAAAAGTGCGGTAGAAAAATCGCTGCAGAAAAATCACGGCAACAACATGGTTGGGGTCTATTTTTGAGAGATATGGCACATCTTGTTTGAGGTATGTTTTGTGAGCTAGGGTTTATCTCTTGAGATGGTATTGGATGTTCAGTGTTGCTGCATATATCATATTTGTTGAGTGATACAATTGGTATTTTGTTGTTGGTATTTGGCATATCGGTATTGGTATTTTGGTTGTGATGTGTTGTTGAAGTTGTTGGTTTAGCTTGAGGCTACATAACAGTGTGGTTGTGGCACATGGTTTGATGTAAGGGTTTATGGTATTTGGTTTATGGATAGAGTGATGAATTGTTAGATAATTTTGATAGTTATATTGGTGTATTTCTTTGGTATATGGTTGAGGTACATGTTGGGTACATGGTTGAGACAAGTAGTTGATGAGTTGGCACATACATGAGGTGTATAGTTGATGATGTTGGTACATCTTGATGAGTCAAGGTTGATGCATGGTAGATGTTGGTTCAGGTTATTGGTACAGGTTGTTTGGTGCAGGTTGATTGGTATAGCTTGTTACAGGTTATTGGTACAGGTTGACAGTGACAGGTTGATAGTGGCAGTGGTTGATTCAGTGACAGTGACAGGTTGTCTACATTTGGCATTTATATTTCAGGGTAGTTAGATGGGGCAAGGACAAGTGGTTGTGGCCACCTTCCAGTTGTAGCTAGATAACTTAGGGGGTTGTAGCCTCCTTCTGGTTGTATCCAGAGAATTGGGGAGTTGGAGTTTCCCTCAGGTTGTAGCCTGAGAAACTAGGGGGTTGGAGCCTTGTTCCAGTTGCAGCTGGAAAACAAAGGAATTTGGTGCTTCCAATGAATGTAATTCTTCAACACATATAAGAAAAAACATTTTGTGGTTTTCTCCCTCTTTGGGTTTCCACGTAAAAAAACTGGTGTACTGTGTATGTGTATGATTGCTCATTTTTTCATTGTTTATTTACTCTACAAGTTTTGGATGATAATGCTACAATGATATAACATTTTCATTATATGGTTAAAAAGGATTAAATTGCTCTAATATTGATTCACCCCCCCCTCTCAGTAATCCAACAAGAAAGTATGGATAAGAAAACACAAACAACAAGTGAACAAAGACCGGGTTTCAAAGATCACAAGATTGACAATAAAACAAGATGAAGAAAATTCTATAGAGAAAAAAAAATGTTATATACATAAAGGTTTGGAAAATAACTGAAAGAAAAGAAGGACATGTAAATAAGGAACAAGTTCAACAGATTGTGCTTTTAGGCATTGTAGTGAAAGATGAATCCACAGACAGAAAGAAAGAAGTCAGAGCTCAGAGAGATGATGAATCTACTAATGAAGATGATGATAAATACACTTCAGAGCATGAATTGTTATGAGCCATTCGGCTTAGAGACTCCCAGATAATATGAATAATAGACAGGGGGAGTCTATGTGGTAGCTGAGATAGACCAGAGAGCCATCCTTCAAGCAGCTTGCAGAATTTGAGTAGACAGATTCAGTGCATTCAGTTAGTAGAAACACAATATGATAGATTAATCAGTTGTAGTAGTACTTCATGATAGTACAATGACATATGAGTCAAAATTATGGACAATTGTGTAGCAGAGTCTTGAACAGTATGGACAAATATGGACGTGAAATCAACTTTTCTGAATGAGGAACTTGGAGAAGAATCCTACATTGAATAATTGGTTCCTAGAGAATGATACTCTAGTCAGGATAAATATCTACAACAGACAGGCTTCAGAAAAGGAAGTGCAGACAACAACCTCTACATCAAGGTAGCTCAAGATGGTATTTTATAAATTGAAGTTTATATTGATGATATTATTTTTGGAAGTATTGATGATAGGTTAAACCATAAATTTGCAAAGGATATGCAAAATGAATTTGAAATGTCATTACTTGGATAACTATCCTTCTTTCTGGGTCTTCAGATACGCCAAAGAAACCAAGGAATTTTTATTTTTCAAACTAAGTATATCAGAGAAATTCTAAAGAGGTTTGGAATGGAAGATTGCAAACCAGTTACCGCTCCTATGCAAACCAGTTGCAAGTTGAGCAAAGATGATGATTCAAAGTCTACAGACCAGAGGAAATACAGGTCAATGATTGGTAGCTTACAATATGTGACAACATCCATACCATATGTAATGAAAGAAATTTGATAGGTAGCACGATTTCAAGCAACACCAAAAGAATTACATGTATTAGCAGTAAAGAAGATTTTCAGATATCTCAAAGGAACATAAGAGTTTGGATTATGGTATCCAAAAGGAAAGGATCTATTACTTATTTCCTACACAGATGCATATTGGGAACGTTGCATTGATGACCAACGAAGCACCAGTGGAGAATCGTTCTACTTGGATATACAGGTTGAGTATGATGATCCCATTCCAATCTATTGTGATAATATAGGCGCCATCAATATCTCAAAGAACCCGGTGATGCACTCCAAGATGAAGCACATTCCAATAAAGTATCACTTTATACGAGAATAAGTTGCAGATAATAACATCAGAGTTGAATATGTGGGCACAAAAGAACAAGTGGCATACATCTTTACAAAACCTCTTTCAAGGGAATCCTTTGACTATTTTCGCCAAAGACTCGGAGTAATTTATACTCCAAAATGAATGATTTTGAATGCTTATATTATATGTATTAGATTTACACGAGGAAGCACCATAAAAAAGGAAGTTTAGGTTGGGGGATCATTTTTAGGAGCAATTCAGTTGGGGGGAGTATCCCCAAGGATAGTTAAGTTAGGGGGAGTATCCTCGGATGGAAATATACCTTTTCCATTGATGACAAAGGGGGAGAGATTTATTAGATGCAAAGGTAAATGCTTGGAGAAAGAGCACAAAGGCATGGTTCCAGGGCGAGTGATGGTCACAAGGGGAGCATGAGTGATATGACTTCAATATTGCATCAGATTGTTTCAATCAATGCCAAAGGGGGAGATTGTTGATTATTTGGGTTGGTTTTCATTGATGTCAACCCTTGAAGAAAGTACGGTAGCGAATTCCGGTAGAACAAAGGTTTAGGTAATGGACCCAAGTTCGTTTGATGTATAATGGCATGAGTTTTAATATATTTGAAGGTAAGACTATTCTGTATGGATAGTACATTTCATGCCATTTCGGGTGGTATGTGAAACGTCACATAACTCCTCACGGTTAGAGAGTTATGGCCATGTGAAGTTGGAGAAACCTCACGAGTCATCTAGAAGCCCCAAAAGGTCAAAGTATTCAAAGTGGTTGCAAAGAAGAAATTATTTAAATAATAAAGTGAACTGATGAGTGTACTATAAGTCAAAGTGGATACAAAAGAAATTATTTAAATAATAAAGTTAATGGAGAAATTACTAAGTGAACAAGTGGTTAGAAGTGGGTTAACCCTAAAATAAGGAAAGCAGTTTAAAAGATTTTAGAAGGTAAATAATAAAGTGAAGTGATGAGTGTACTATAAGTAAAAGTGGATACAAAAGAAATTATTTAAATAATAAATTTAATGGAGAAATTACTAAGTGGACAAGTGGTTAGAAGTGGGCTAACCCTAAAATAAGGAAAGCAGGTTAAGATGGTTAAAAGGTAACCCCTTGAGGAAGCTACATGAAAGTACAAATAAGAGGCAAGGATATCTCATTTTAATCACAGTTGAGAATATTGAATATCTACAAGTTTTTGAGGTAACCAAAGGATATCTAAGCCCAATTTCATAGGGAAGGTGAAGTAAATAAGGCCGAAAGTCAAGGGAGGATAAATTCTTTTGATGATGCTTTCTAAGGTATGTTATTTACAGGTCATATCGCCATTTTCGCAATAAATTTATTTCTAGAATGATTCAGAATGTGACATTGGGAGGCCTTTGAGGAAACATATCCAAGTAGTTGTGATAAAAATTTCATCTTGTGGGTCGTTGTATTTTTGGAGTTACACTCCATGGAAAATAGGGTTTGTGGCTAGAAACTAGTCTAAAACAAGTGTTTCGGGTAAAAACATCATAACTTCTTCATAACATATCCAAATTAAGTATGAAAAAATGTATTGGTTAGATTACAGTATGTAGTATTACATGTACCATTTTTATATCCATATAACAAATTGTAACGACCCGAGTCGTTACGACAATCATTCTAGTAATAGGTGCAAATTTTTTTTTTTGTTTAAACGTGTGTGCGCGCGTGTAGAAGTAGCAACATACTGAACGGTACGATGCCACTCTACAAACAACAAGACTCAACCATGAAGTTCAGCACAAGAAGACTAAAGGCCTCAACGAGAAACTACGACAAATACAACCATAGGCAGAGGTGCTTAACGCAGACATTTAGCAACAAAAGTAAAACTGACCACCCACCCATCCTACCTGCAAGGTTAGGACCTCCACGACACATAATCAACGCTCAAGCCCAGGTTCCCATCGCTTTTAACCATTTAAGGTCTCAGGGGCTGGCGACTGTTCTAAGGAGCATGGAGGTGTCTAAATCCCACCCGACACAATAGACCAAGCAACCAGCTGATCACAATCAGTACAACATAAATAAGAAGAACAATTGTGCCCCTTACAGAAGGCACGTGACAAGGACTCTGACAACGAACCCAAAATTCCATATTATTTAAATGAATCGACAACCCTTATTTACTAACTCCGTGTAGTTTTTGTACGTAGATCTAGGTCATGGTGTCATATGTGTTATTAAAAAATCACAATACCATTGTCATGTATTACTAACCATAGATCATTTATATCGCATATCCGGACCATGATCTTACCATTACAATAGCTCTTAAATGCTGCAACCACCAAATTCTAATAACCTTTTCAAGATAAAACATTTAATTCCAACATGAGGAGCTCTCATGCCTTGTCCTCATAATCATAAGTCTCAATGATAATGCCCATTACTATTATATTCACGAGTAACATCATAGTTGAAATAACACTATATCATCTTAAGTTAAAATGGCCAACTATAAAATACTAGACATTTAACATAACAATACTTGTAAGGGCAACATTGGAAGGGACAACTCTCTCACCATTAATGATGACATGTTTCAAGATAATCATTAATTACAAGGTTAATATATATAAATAACATCATACTATATGGGAGCATCAATTGGGAATATCAAATGCAGCCTAATCAAGATGGCAATCATATGAGGTTAAAATTTAAAGGATAATAAAAAGGCAATCAGAATTAATAAAATTTAATGACAATGTAAAAAGAAAAAGGGCATTATTGGATGCGTATATATCAATTCTTTAAACACAATAATCAATTAGCTGTTATTCAAGAGTCACGTTCCATTAACCCAAATTGCCAACGCGATTAGATAACAACAAGAAAATTAAAATGACCCTGTCAAATTCCTCCCAATTAACCTCACATATAAAATGACATCCGATTTTTAAATAATTATATGCCTTTATAATTGAATGAAATTTTATACAGCATCGATAAATTAAATGACCAGGTTTAAATATGCATTATAAATAAGAATCATTTTACCAAAAATCCCTGTTTTTAAAACACCAAATAAAGCCAAGGCATCCGTGCCACGATATATAATAATTTAGTATTTATACCTATATTCGAGGTTGCTGGTTTTTTTTTGTTTTTCCGGAAGAAATTTCTCAATTTTAGGGATTATAACATCATTTACCAATCGCTGGTAATACCATTGCCTGTACCGTTCAAATACGCGAACAGACAGGATCTATCTATGTAAAACCCAAACTGCCAAGTATCATCCAGATGCACTTTAAATAGTCAAAAAGGCACGGGCCGAACCCAGGACAAGACTCCGATTCCTCTCCTGCTCAGACAGCAATAGATAAAGGCATAACAAATGCTCATCCAGGATGACAGTCTCCCATGACCCGCATACAGGCAGAATTCATAACATCGGCCGATGCTCCCCAGCTTGTCATTAAGGACATTGCACAATTATCCAATTATACTGCAAACCCTCCTTTTTAAAAGAAGAATTACAATTGATTAAATAATAAGGATAAGATTTTATATTTTAGCTGTCACCCGAGTTAGATTTTCTTTGAAAGTAACCAAGAGTGAGGTCGTAAGGCGTTGATGGTCAGTTCAAGAATCCAATTGGAAGGCGTTGTGGCTGGGTTTTGCTTTTATTTTGAGTAGGCGATGTGGTGGAATGCCAGAACTAGACGATCCCTATTGGCATTGACCATAAATTAGGTTAACCATCTATTACAACTGTCAATTGTGGGAATATCAGCATAATTATAGGAACCTTAACTGAGGACACCCGTATACGTCCTAAATAGATGACGATCTATCATTTTCAAATTAAAATGTTGATAACAAGGTAATAAAATAACAATATTGGGAATGCCGCTATCATAAATCCTATTGCAACAATAACGATAACCAGAATTAAAGAGACAGTAAATTATACTCAGCGTTATAAAACCAGATAATATCAAATTGAAATCAACCAGTAAAAATATGGCATTCTATAATTAATAGGAATTTGACAGGATAGAAATCAATATAGCAATTACTAATCCTGTCTACGTAGCCGTGGCATCATTACTTCAATTCGGCGATATTAACGTTCTGTAGGTTCTATTAAAAAAAAATGGGCAAGACTACCGATTCTGGTCTTGGGGTATCCCGTCAGTTACGCCCAGCTGGAAGGACGCATTAAAAGAGGAACACAATCAATAGAAAAGCCAGACAAGCGCCAAAAATGCCCCAAACAGAAAGAACATGCAGCTCAGTAAACACTTTTACACGCAGATCAAAACGATAAAACGCAGATCCACACGATTCCACGCAGAATAAAACATTTTAAATTCGTAGCTCAACAAGATAAATGCAGGTCAACACACGATCCAAACGCAGATTAAACAGTACTAAATCACAGCTCAATAAGCTTGGAAAACGCAGATCAAGGAACGACCATTGAAGGCTCTGAAACGTGGATTTAAGGAACGACCATTGAAGCTTTGAACCGAAGATTTAAGGAACGCCCAAGGTATCAATTAAACACAGTCATTAAACGTCTAACACGCAGGTTTAAGAAAAACTCCCAATGCATCGGTAGAACGCCCAACAAACAATTTGCAAAATGCTCAAATACAGATGCCAAACGCCCAATTACAGTACACAGAACGAACAAAGATACTCACGGTGTAAGTAAGAAAAAACGCCCAAAAACAAAGAAAGCGCAGCTCGTTAACCCTTTTTATAACGCAGTCCAAACCCCCAAAAGCATTGCCAGAATATGACGAAATGACAGAAGATAAATTGCATGCCAGGTTACATTGGTTTCCAGAAGATAACAAATTGCCCCTTTTTATTTTTCCAGCAACCATTAACAAGACGAATCGCCAGAACAAATTGACACTAACCATTTCTAACAATTTGCCAGGAACAAGTTCTTTTTTCAGCAAGACATCAGAAACAATTTCACTAACCCTTTTTAACAATTTTGCCAGAATTAAAATCATACCTTAGCCACTCGCCCGCTTCGGAGACGTCCCGCGCTCTGTGCCGTGCCCCGCGCTCCTTGCCGCTCCCGCTCGCTGACCGCAAAAGGCTCACCGGTACCTCCCAGCCAAACGCGAGGGGTACTCTGCTTCCCCCATCGCCCCCCGAGCCACAAAGGGGCCACACAAGAACCAGAGATAGACTAGCATCTCAGCTCGCCTCAACAGCTGAGCTACCACTCCAACACAGCTGAGATATACCCAACTCCTCATAAGCAACCCGTCAAGCCACAACTCGGCGGCGTAACGCTACGCCGACCGTTCTCCATTTCTTCCTTCCTTTCCCCTTCTTTTATAGAAATTTGAGACTAACCTAAATTCCTAAATCATTAATTAATTAATTTTTTATGACAACCCTCTAAACAGTTTCCGCTGTCCAAGTGTCACACATGCCTCTGGTTCTCCAAAATTAATTTCTTTTTAATAATTAAAAGACTCAAATTCCTCACTTCCTCAAAAATCACTCCTTAAATTTCTCCTTAAATTACTCCTTAATCAC
>SNQJ01S0016672.1:174481-194730 GCA_010110895.2 Picea sitchensis
AGACCTGCAGGCTACGGGGCGGTGATCAGAAATTCCATGGGGAAAATTTTAGCTATGGTTGCAGGATACCTGGGGGAAACTACAAACAATGTTGTGGAAATAACAGGTCTACTACAGGGCCTTCAAACAACCATCTCCTTATCCAGCCACAAAATAATCCTGGAAGGGGACTCCCAAATCATCATCCAGTTGATCACCAAGATCTTGCATGGGGGCAATCCGCAAAAAATTTCACCCAGCTGGCGACTGGCTGGACTGCTTGAGGAATTTAAAAACCTACGTAGTCGTAGCTTCAACATCATTCCCTCCCACGTCAAGAGGAAGGCCAATGGACTGGTTGATCACCTGGAAAATGAAGGAGTCCAGAGGAAACTGGAACGTATAATCTGGGACGCTCGATCCCCCGAAGCTTCCGACATATCTCAACAATGTCAACTCCTCACTAACAAGGATCTCCTACCCCCGGATGGGGTGACATGTGGGCAGTCTGGGCACGTGGAGGCGCAGCTTGGGCATGTGGAGGCGCTAACGGGAGGGTCATTAATGGAGGCCCCTACTCCTGGCTGCGGGCAGTTATTAGAGCCCTTGCCTCCGTAGACCATCGGATGACGATGGAGCTCCTCACGCGTGGGCAGGGGACGGACAGCCAAAGCATTAAGCTCTCGGCGTTAATGTGTATTTCAGTGATGGGTTATGTGTATTTCATTTATGAGGGCAACAAACCTCCTACCTTGCATTCGAATTTGTCACAACAGGCTCAGCACCGCCGCATAGGAGGTTTCACCCTAGCACTCACTATGCCGCGGGTTCGGGGTCGGCCTCGACAAGGCGCTGGCTGGTATGCAGCAGACTCACAAAGAAAATGACACCAGAAATTTGCCCGAGCTATACTCATGGCCAAGAAAAAACATAGGGGTGGTGCCACTACAGCACCCTCGCCGCCCCAAACCTACGTGGAGGAGGACCTGTCCATCACGCTTCTTGCTGATTTCTCCGAGAGCCGGATGTTCGTTGTCCTTGATAATTTGGATCCTCCATCGAGCTTTGGACACATGCCAATTGAACCCAATTTGGGCAACTCTCCAGAGGATGCCATCGCTCCGAGTGAAACCTACACGGCCTGCCTGGTGGAGGAGGAGCCACCAGACTTCATTGTTGGGGAGCAGGTGCAAGGGACACCGTCGGATTGCAAGGCAAGGAGAGCGGAAGAGATGCAGCTGTAACGCAGCACTAACATGCAGCAGCAGGGACCAGAGCCGAGCCGAGACGGAGTGGAATCTGAAAGGAACTCGCCACCTTCGTCGCCGTTTCTGCATCCCAAACACCTCAAGTTGATATTTGAAGTGCGCAGCCTCGTGGATGATCAAGTCTTCCGAGATGTGAGAGTTAGCCAGCGCTTGGATATGTTGTACGCGGCCTACTCCAAAGCTACTCCACGACGGCAATGTCCCACTTGCACGCAACCCTTCGTTCTCCCTGTCAATGGCGACAACTTCGACTCAATAGGTTCTGGTCTTTTTATAGTTCTATGCTCTTTTCAGTTACTGTGTATCAAAGATGCAGCTCTCTAGTTCCTAGTTTAATTAGCTCTAGCATAGTCTTTCTTCTACTGTTAAACATACAGAACAAAATCCCTGGTTTCCTTCGGGCAGGGTGGCGAAACACTACGCCTAATTTTGTTGCTACAGTGGACAGGCCAGCTGTCTTGGTTTCCTGTATTGGCAGGACCGCTGGCCTATGCACGCCAGATGTCTGTTTTTTTGCCAGTTTAATATAAAAGGTTCTTCTTTTTTATTTTAAAAAAATAAAATAAATAATCCACTTACTAACAAATATTGTTTATAATAAATAATTCGATATTCTCTTTGAATTTACTTATTGATGTGTTTGTGATAAATAATTCACTTACTAACAAATGTTGTTTGTAACAAATAGTTTGATATTCTCTTTGAATTTATTTATTGACGTGTTTGTAATAAATAATTCACTTACTAACAAATATTGTTTGTAATAAATAATCGGATATTCTCTTTGAATTTGCTGAGTTGTTTTTGAAGTGTAATAAATAATCCACTTACTAACAAATGTGTTTGTAATAAATAATTAGATATTCTTTGAATCTACTTGTTGATTTGTTTGTAATAAATAATTTGATATTCTATTTGAATTTAAGTAGTTGTTTTTGAAGTGTAATAAATAATTCAATTATTAATAAATATGTTTGAAATAAATAATTTGATACTCTTTAAATTTACTTATTNCTTTGAATTTACTTGTTGATTTGTTTGTAATAAATAATTTGATATTCTATTTGAATTTAAGTAGTTGTTTTTGAAGTGTAATAAATAATTCAATTATTAATAAATATGTTTGAAATAAATAATTTGATACTCTTTAAATTTACGTATTGATGTGTTTGTAATAAATAATTCACTTACTAACAAATTTTATTTGTAATAAAATAATTTGATATTCTCTTTGAATTTACTTAGTTGTTTTTGTGTTTGTATTGAATAAATAATTCACTTACTAACAAATGTTAATAAATTGTAACAAACCTCCTCGTTACGACAACAACTCTGATAACAGGTGCCAAACCCTTTTCTTTTTTTTTTGTTAAGGTGTGTGCGCTCGTGTAAAAAGAAACAGACACACTGGACTCTATGACCCCACCCGATGACTAACAAGACGCACCCACGATGATCACAATACGAATACATAAGGCACACAACAGGTAACTACAAACATTTAACGACATACAGGGTTATGCACCGCACGAACACAGAAGGAAGAATCCATAGTAGTAGATCTTACTATTTCTGCACAGGAAAGCAGGGCGTTTAATCTTATTTCTCTACTTCGGAGAGAGAGAAGGTCAGATAGGCTCCTGGCCGACTACTCAGGCAGAAACTAGTAATCTCTGTCAGGTGTGTCACAAGAGTGGAAACCCTACCTTTAAAGGGCCCGAGACTCTTGATATGGCACTAGATTCTTTTCACAGAAATAATCACACACACAGACTTACATACTAAGGTTACATGGAGGTGTCTACACCCTACCCGACACAATCAATATCAAACTAATATGCTAAATCTACCAACATCAATGATTAACTGAGATTTGTTCTATCAACCCAATGCAATTAAACCAAGGCAGAGAGTAAACTTTACTGTAATTCATCATACATTAACTTTAATTAATCGTGCATTAAAAACCAACGTCATCAAGGTTGGTTAGCGCATTGGAACACATTTAATCAGCCATTCTATCTACTAGGCATAAGAATCCGACTTACCAACCATTCACAATCAATAAGACATCTAGCTAATACAAAGAGCCTACGGTCATCGATCTGATAATAGAGTAATCAAGTTTACAATGAGAGCGGAAGGGTAAAATCATTCTAGATTATTTCACTTACAGTCCTAACTCCATTCCTGTTAGCACCATTTATTATATCATGACGAAGTCTCAATTAACGCTAACAGTAAGGAAGTGTCTTGTATGTATCAATTCTATATTTACTAAAAGTCAATAAAACTATAGTGTTATTCCATAAGTACAAAGGATGTGTCAATTTCATTGGTTAATTATATGTTACAATCAAATGTAGAAATTAATACTCACAATAAGGAAGGATTATCCCACATCCAACACAATATCTATTTTATCTAATAACCATAACGGCAACAACCCTTACCATGCATAATAACCCCTTTACATTTTATGTTGCAAACACCTTGCCAATAAATTACCATTCCAACATTTCATTTATTGTCCGAAACAATAAGCTGCAATATCCTTCACCATACCTGATAACCACTAAAATTTATCTCAAACAAAATCCCCATTAACAATAACCAATACCCAATGGAGTTAAACCGTATCCAATTGTATTGGAGCGATAATCAAATGTGTTAAACGATACTCCATTAAATTAAAACAGTATTTAAATCATGTTAGGAGATATCCCCATTTAAATTTAAACAATACTCGCTAAAAACAAGACCATACCCACTAAACCTTATTTAAAACAATACACATATTATAAGGAGATATATGTCCAATTTTGCGACTATTATGTGACCTACCAACTGTAAAATTGATCTAGAAGGATGGTCTTACAATTAATCTCAAAATATGTGATAGCAATGCCCAGAATTCATATGGAAGGTCTACAATTACTTTAATAATTACAGATTCGCCTGAATTTGAAAGGTAAATTGTAGGACTGTAAAATTCACATGAAAGTAACACAATGTAAAACAGTAAAGTTATTGAATTGTCTAACACTAAAATTTAATTAACTTTAAAAGGTATTTATTTATTTTTTAAACTGAAACGAATGAAAGTTATAATTAAAAAGAATGATGAGCAGTAGATTTACATTGATTACCATAACAACGTGATTAAAGGAACAACACATTATATCTCATGTATTATCTACCCTAACATTTCATTTAATTAAAATGGCAATAACAATTACCCTTAAACCATTCAACGAGATACATTAATGACACTACCTCTGCATAATTCAACAATCGATAAATTACAGCGGTAAATCATTGGCTCATACTATACTGATATACGTATTGTAGAATAAAACTGACGGCCCAACCAAATGCCTGGGCGTAAGGTCAACCGCTAGAAAATTTAATGCCGAGAGTACCTTCCAGAATATTGTGAATCAGGGGCAGCAAAACAGGAATTAAGAAGGCAACTATCCACAGGCAGAGGTGAAGGCACGAACAACCAGTTTATACGCCCGCGGAGGGAGTGTAACAGCAATGCAGAGAAGCAATTTACACAGGAAAAAGGGGTCGTTGCAACACCAGAAGAAGGCCGAACTACAAGATTACCCTTGAGGATTCTGTGAACCACAATCAGATCTCACTGGGCATCGTGTAAGGAAACATTCAATGCAGAATACCGATACGCCTATGGGTTACAACCCAGCAAGTTGAAAATCCCAATCTCATGCAAATAAAGAAAAAACCACCACCCAGAAAAAGAGCGCAGACCTGATCAATTGTTCTTTGTTATTGACGCAAGAAATAACAGTAAATCACAGGCCCCTCCCCCCAGGATTTGCAGGCCGGTTGGGTTAAATTTTTTTTTATTTAATTTAACAAAACCTTCTTGAGAACGTTCCCATTAAAAGAAATTACTTGATAAACTTTTTCATTTAGATATAGCTTTCCTTCCTTCAAAATGCCGAACTATCTCCACAGAAGGAATAGTTCCATCGGTTACACAAAAACAAATTCAGGCATAAGATGGACCAGCCAACTATCTAAAACCCTACGCAGATGAAGTAAAACTCTATATACATCTAAGAATACCCATAAAAATGCTGACGACAGAAGCTAAGGCTAGGGCTCTAGGGACATCTCCTCAAAGGGATCACAAGGGTTACATCGGTAGAGGCGCATAAAATAGACAACCAGGAAAAAGGGGTGATCCCAAATCTAACACAACCATTAACATCATAAGGGTTCGTATACATGTTAACTAAAGATTCTTTTATTTTGAACAAATAATGCACTTGCGTACCTGTAACTGAAGGCGAATGATCCGAAGACGCTATCCCACACTTGAGCTCCGTGCCGCTCCTGCTCGTCGACCGTAGAGACTGCATCATCGACAATCATGTCAGAACATGTCAACATCATATCATCATATCAAAGAAATATCACAGTAAATAAATCAACCCAAATAGCACACTCCCTGACTCAATCTGGAGTCTAAGGGGGTTCCACCGATGCCTCTGCATCCTCAAGGTCCGAAACCCTGCACACTCAATGAAACTAAGTCAGCAGCACCTGTCTACATCAAAGTAGTAAAAACATCATGGCATCTTTCATAACGCATCATAATCAAGGATAAATAGTTTAACATCATAAAAGTCCAGATCACTTGCAAGCAAGTGTCCTCAAAGAATAAGTTTTCTCAGTGTGCCAGAGTGGGATGTTACATAAATTATTTGATATTCTTGAATTTATTTAGTTGTTTTTGAAGTGTAATAAATAATTCACTTACTAACAAATGTATTTGTAATAAATAGTTTGATATTCTCTTTGAATTTACTTATTGACGTGTTTGTAATAAATAATTCACTTACTAACAAATATTGTTTGTAATAAATAATCCGATATTCTCTTTGAATTTTCTGAGTTGTTTTTGAAGTGTAATAAATAATCCACTTACTAACAAATGTGTTTGTAATAAATAATTAGATATTATTTGAATTTACTTGTTGATTTGATTGTAATAAATAATTTGATATTCTATTTGAATTTAAGTAGTTGTTTTTGAAGTGTAATAAATAATTCAATTATTAATAAATATGTTTGAAATAAATAATTTGATACTCTTTAAATTTACTTATTGATGTGTTTGTAATAAATAATTCACTTACTAACAAATGTTATTTGCAATAAAATAATTCGATATTCTCTTTGAATTTACTTAGTTGTTTTTGTGTTTGTATTGAATAAATAATTCACTTACTAACAAATGTTAATAAATTATTTGATATTCTTGAATTTATTTAGTTGTTTTTGAAGTGTAATAAATAATTCACTTACTAACTTTGAATCTCTACTAGTTGTTTCGAAGTGTGCAATAAATAATTCTACTAACAAACGTATTTGTAATAAATAATTCAATTTGTTAACAAATGTTGTTTCTAATAAATAATTTGATATTCTCTTGAATCTCATTCTAGTTGGTTTTTAAGTGTAATAAATAATTAACTTACCAACAAATGTGTTTGTAATAAATGATACCATTTGAATCTCACTTGATGTATTTGGAGAATAAATAATTTGATATAGTATTAGAATTTATTTACTATGTATTGTGTTTGCGACAAATAATTTGATTTATTTTTAATTTACTTATTAACACAAATTATGTATTGGTATGTAATAAATAATTTGATATTCCCTTTCAATGTAATTGTTTTTGAAGTGTAATTCAAGCATTAACAAATGTTGCTCTGTAATAAACAATCCTGACATCTCTTGAATTTACCCTTTGTAATAAATAATTCACTTAATAACAAATGCTGTTTGCACAACAGTTTGGATATCCTCTCTAAATCTGTTTTTTTATGTAATAAACACCTTATATTCAACTTACTAATTGGATGTTTGTATTTACTATCAAATGTTGTTTGTATTAAATAATTTGATATTCTCTTTGAAATTACTTGTTTTGTGTTTATATTAAATTGTTGGTGAAGTATAATAATAATTCACTTACTAACTGGTGAGCCTCTGTAATAAACAATTTGATATTGTTTTTGAATTTACTTTGAAATGTAATAACACCACTTACTAACAAAATGTGTTTGTAATAAATAATTAATGGGTTTGTAATATTCTTTATATTTGATTCACTTACATAGTAGTTTGAAATATATTATAATTTATATTATGTATTTGTATGTAATAAATGATTTGATATTTGCAATTTTTGAAGTGTACAATTCATTTACTAACAACATGTTTGTATAAAATAATTCTCTTATTAACAAATGTTGTTTAATAAATAATTTGATATTTTTTTAATTTACTTAGTTGATTTTTGAAGTGTAACAAATAAATCACTTATTAACAAATGTTTTAATAAATAATCTCATACTCTTTGAATCTAATTATTGATGTATTTTGTAATGGCCTCATTACAACAACCTAACATGTACAACAGATCAATTTTATTTTATTTTAAAGCTATATGGAAAAATCTAAACATCATGATAAATAGTCAACATCGTCGACACATCAATCAAATTAATGAAATAATAAAATAAGAATTAATAATTCAATACTACACATCGCTGACATATCACACCATGAATCATGACACACATCAATGTATTAACATAATAAATACAGTGAGTCCAACTTTACATTCTACCATTAATAATGATGCAAACCAGTACAAATCTTAAACATTCAATGCATCTCATAAGGACCATCAATCCTTCAATTCTAACTCCACAATTAAACATGTTGCAATAGCCATGTCTATCATCGATATCTATTGTACATCAACACTAAATATACGCTGTCCACAAGAGTAATAATTCTTGAATGTTTTGAGGTCAACTTAAGCAATAACTCAAGAGAACTAGTCATTAAATCACCCATAAATCAATCATTCAAGATGCAAGATTAATTAACATTAAAATCAAGGTGCAATATAATAAAGAAGAAGTAATCGTTGTCCACTTAAATGAAGGTGCACAAGAAATTTTATTATTAAGTCAGAGTAAATCAATGAAGGTAACTACAAAAATCATTCAATACATCATCTTTTATGTGCACGAGAAATTATCATCTAGAACATAATCCCTTCATCACATACTATTAGTGTAATAAGTCTAAGGTCCACCAATTCATTTAATACATTATAATTTAACACACGTAAAATCTATCATCTAGAGAAAGAGTTACTTTCATTAATTTCCATTCGCGCAAAATGTTCAATATCTATCAACATACATTACACCAATTCCAACATCAACTAGATCAACAATCAACATAAAATATCATCACTTAATCATGGCCCAAGAAATCTAAATTTCTAAATCAATCAACATCTTAATGATTAGTTACTCATGTGTGATAAGATTCTATTACAAGCAGACATCAATTAAGGGATAAATTAGACATCAATGAAGTGTTTCACAATAAACTGCATTTTAGAATAGTTATATCAACATTAATTCCAAGGCGTGCAAGCAACCATTCACTTTATTAATCATATATATCAACTTATTTAACAACGCTAAGAGTAACTAAATTCCAACAATCACAATCCATATAAGTAACAGTGCAAGATAACAAAGTCTAACACATTCACATGATATGGGTGCAAAGTAATCTATTTTATTTTCATGGTGCCAACAACATCTAATTTTATACCAAGCCACATGATTAATCAATTACATAATTCAACAATAAATCCTCTTTAACTTCAAGATGTGTGTGTGATCTTAATCACCTAATTAAACACAAATCATCATTCATTTTTCTCATAATCGTAATCACTTAATTAAACATACATCATCATTATTCATGACGCGAAAACAATCTAATTATTCAATAACATCATAGTCCATGGCTCAAGGTAATCTAATCACTTATTCATTTATTCCCTAACATTTTTAGTGGTGTGAGAAGTAAACTACCCACAATACCATCCATACAATGCTTTTATACCATGGTGCAATAAGTAACAATGTGAATTTTTATTGCGAAAAAGTAAACTACAGACATGACAATCTAAAACTATAATTAAAAAGGCCCCTAGAAAATTAATTTTCTCTCCATTTATGACAATTATGAAAATGAAAGGTTATCATTGGTATAATCTATTTTAACCTTGGAAAATAATTGGATATTTTGAAACGAAAAAGGTTGAGATTTTATATATGTCTACCACTATGAATATTATTATAAATTATTAATAATTAGTTAAAGATTACGGTTGAAGAACCTTGAAGATCATTTAAAATACACACAAGCCATTGATTTAATATTTGTGACGTAATTTAATGCTGATTTGAGATTGTTTAATCCCTTTTCCATTACACAAATAACACTAATTAATAACCATCTCAATCACAAAAATAACTACTTCAACTTGTTCTGCAAGGAAAAATTAAACATAAAGGTAAACTTAATTCTGTTGGGAGGAGAAACGTTAACTAGAAAAGATGGAGCTTTTTATATATGCTCTAATTAATTATAGAATTATTATAAATTCACTTAATTAGTTACAAGACATGGTTGAAGATCCTTTGAAGATATTTTAAATTATAACTACACACAATCCATTGATTTAATCTTCGTGAGGTAAGTTAATGTTGATTTGAGATTGTTTAACTTCTTTTCCATTACAAAAATAACACCACTTAATAACCATCTAAATCGCAAAAATAACTACTCAACTTGTTCTTGCAAGGAAAAAATTAAATACAAAGGTGAACTTAATTCTCATGGAGGAGCAACCGATCGACCAAAAACAACAAGGGCAACCACCAACAAGAGAAATCCCACCCTCCATATTCATATTGAAGTATACGGGTTTCACTAAATTTTAAACAACATAACAGAGCACTGGCTAAACCTGATAATTGGGGAGAAGGAAACATAATCCACAAGGTCCTTAAAACGAAGGCGGGGTAAATATCCGAACCACCCCATACATGTGGTATTTTACTCACGAATATCTCATGGAAGAAAAGGGAAAACACAAGTGTTTTCTCCCCCCCAAATCACAAGTTGTTTTACCCACGAAAACTCACAAAATAAAAGTAAACCTAGTGGTTTATCCCAAATCACGTAGGTGTTTCTGTACCCACGAAAATCATAGAAGAAAAGGGAAATGCTAGTGGTTTCTTCCCCCAAATCATAGGTTGTTTTACCCATGATATTTGCAGAGGAAAAGGGTAATTCATTGAGGGTTATCCTATGATGAAACGCAAGAGATTCAAGGAAAACAAAATGTTGTCAAATTAGTTGAAAACACAGAGGTATTATTCCATTCGAGGAAGGAGGAATCACAAACCAATTTAAGAATATATTGAGCAAGTGGAATTAAATAAAAATATTTAGAGATCATCTTCCCTGGGTAAATCAAAGTCAAGATTTTATAAAAAATTGTTGAGAAGGATGTAATAGAAAGTATGGACATATAAAGTGCGATCCAGGAAGGCTACCAAGACTCTATCCCAAAAATTCAAGTCATCACACAGCAAAAAGGCGACTGCAACTCCATTGACACATGTAAAAGCGCTAAGGTCACAATACAAATAGTCGCAATCCCAATAACAAAAAGGGGAATAAGAAATGAACTAAAATCAACGATTCATCTCGTAGTATTCAATCACCTTAATGAATCTATGGGTAATGTTGGGGCGATGAATAATGAGTTTGAAATTAGAAAATAACTCAATCAACCAAGGAAGTTTGATTAAATTTCAATGGCAGGAACATCAAAAATCCCCTTCCAAGGGTTATAAAACATCAAGTAGATGGCCTCTAAGGTCTCATAATTTTTACAGCATACATAAAATATACATTCATACTAATTGAATCCAACTCAATTAAAACTTTATGAAATACCATAATCGAAGACGAAAATTCGAAAATGTTCTCCTGCGCTTGCGCTCTGTTCATCTCCCCACTTGCTAACCATGAAGACTTCAACAGTACCTCCCAGCCAACGCTATGGGTAATATTCTTCCCCCTTAGACCCCGAGCTGCAAAGGGCCACACACACACAAACCAAAGAAAGTTAGCTCCCAAATTGTCGAAGCTACCACTCTCTAATCGAAATGCGGAATCCCAAATCATAAGAAAAATCAAGAAGAAAATATCGACAGTCAGAACCTTATGCCAACACTGTCATCCATTTACATACTCTATTTTTTTTTATAGATTTTTCTTAGTGACTAGCTGCCAAAATGCACATTAAATTATTTTTATTAAATTTTTATTAGAATATTCTCCTCACACTCTGTCATTCGGGACTTCAACAGAATCAGAATTTTATATAATTAATTAAATTTAATTTGTTAATTTCACTCCACCTAAAATCGCCTATAAAAATCTCATTGATTTCCTTTATTCCCCACATTTCCTTTTTAATGATCGATGCCTTTCTTAAAGCTTAGGGGTTGAGTCGTAATTTTTTGGAAAGTTCCTAGACTAGATTCCTCTTCATGTTCCACATTCCTTTAGTATTTATGTTTCCCCTTTTGGTCTAAGTTCTAAATTACCAAGTTTTACTGCACATAACCAACAATTAATTTTTTGGATAAATTATTTCCCCTTTAATTTTTAAATTTGATTTTTCTTCACCCCCCCTTTATTAATTGATTCCATAGTTTTAGTCCTTATACCCCCAATTAGACCTATTCCCTAATTTCAATAAGGCTTAGCAAAATTGTTTTTTAAGGGAAAATTCATAATTATTAAATTTGACTCATACACAATTTATTTTAAGGTTGACAAAGTCAAAATGAGATATTGTTTTCTAGGTACCTAGGTTCATTGAATCACTAGTGTTAAAACCACAACATGCCCTTCATGACACACTACATGCTCCAAGGGTGTCACTCAACTTTTGGCTGATTTTGGTAGACGTCCACCCTTGAAGTCAATACTCCATTAGGAGACCTTGTGGGAGACTAAGGGACTTTAAGGAATAAGGACCTTGCCTTATTGTGCACCCCTTAGAATCTTTGCGTGGGACTATCTCAATCTTCCCTCACGACATGATGGATCTCTCAAACTAGGTAACCATTAACCGACAGTTCAAGCCGCTACAAGAGTGCTAGTAGGTTGTGGTAGGGTTGCTGCCACACCTCTCTCTCAATATCTATGGTTGTCATGCATGACCCCTTTACTCCAATTGTGAGTTTGATTAGAAAGCAATCGTCAGTATGCATCCATCATCAAAACATGTCAACGATCCATAAACAACATCATAACATACCCAGTCATATGTCACATATGCAATAACAAAATTACTCAAACCATATACAGTCCACTCCCTCACTCAATCCAGAGTCCAAGGAGGTCCATCGATTCTGGCATTCTCAATCTGTTAAGAGTCCTACACACTTAGGAGAAACCAGTCAATAACACCCGTCTATACATAATAACATAACATCATAAATCACAATCTCATCATCAGAATCCATAAGCGTAGCAGTCAATCCTATAATGAACCAGATCACTTGCACATAATTTTACTCAATGACTAAGTCACATTAGATGCGCACAAGAGTAGGATGTTACAACACCCCTCTTGTTCTAAACTTCATCCCAAAGTTTCACAGTATATAAATGCATAAATAAAATATCTGACAATATCTAAAGGTCTAGCCATCAAACAAATATGGAAACTGTTGACGCATATCATATGTGTCCTCCTTGGTAACCGAGTGTGGACTATAATCATCCCACTGGTCCTTGATTTGATCGACAGGTCGACGTCGTAGTTGTTGAATGCAATGGTCCAAAATGTGGATTGGCTCTGCCGTCATCGCACCCTCACCCAACATCCTCCCATAACTCATGCCAATCATAAGCGTAGGATCACTTACTTAAAGTATCACACAGATACAAGATAAAAATCATGCATATGCCTCAAAGAATGAGGCGCGGATGACTGTTAAGCCCTTCACCAATGGTCACGTGATGCGCATCGGAAAAACCCTTCGGTCAATCTTGTGTTTCTTCCAACCCTTTTTCTTATCATTTTTAGTTGTTCTTCCATTTCTTGGATCACTTCTGTTCCTACCAAGACCCTATCCTCAAGTCAATCCCAACTCAAAGGTGTCTGACAGGGTCACCCATAAAGAAACTAAAAAGGTGCCATCTTAATGGTGCTTTGATAGTTGTTGTTGAATGCAAACTCTACCAGTGGCAAGAACTCTTTCTAATGTTTTTGTTGGTCCATCACGTACATACACAACATATCTTCCAAGATTTGGTTCATCATTTTTGTCTTCCCATCTGTCTCCGAGTGATACGTGGTATTAAAGTTAAGTTGGGTTTCCAAGACCTCTTGGAAAATAATCCAAAATCGTCCTGTAAACACCAATCCTCGATCGGATATGATCCTTTTAGGCATGCCATGCACTCTCACAATATCGCTGATAAAAACTATAGCTATGTTTGGCGCCTGATACGTTGTACACATTGGGATAAAATGTGCACTCTTCGTCAGATTGTTAACTACCACGAAAATCGATTCGAGCCTCCTTGTCGTCAAAACAATCAAACAATAAATTCCATTGAAATGGCGTCCCATTTCAGTTCTGGAATGACGTGTAGCTAACTATGTATGCCTTCATCCCTTCCATAGGAATAAAGGCCTAAGGTCTGCCCTCATATTCGTGACTCCTGGATGAGCCATGTATACTTCTCTATGAGCTTCACTTAAGATCAAATTTATCAATTTTTCGTTAGGCGGTACATAAATCTGGTTATTATACCTCATCAATCTGTCATTTTCCAATGCATATCCTTCAAACCTTGGTACATTCATGGCATCTTGTTCAATAATTTCCTTAACCTCTTTATACCAGCCATCGCCAAATTGTATAGTTAGAATATTTTCTCGAAGATTCGCTTGAAGAGGTATCACCGAGAATATGCGTGGTCTTTGAATAAACACATATGTCACTCTATTCACTGTTCATTTAATGTACTTATTGTCAAATCGGATTTTCCAAGAATTTTGACCAACGCCTTTGTCATGTGTTCAAGTCATTCTACGCAAAAAAATGTGCTGCAAACCACAGTGGTTTGTTTTAAATTCGAATTTTCATCTAATTAGATAGTGTCTCCATGCTCTTAGGGCATACACAATGGATAATAACTCTGAATCATGCATAGTGTACTTCTCATCATGCCTTCTTAGTTTCCTTGAGGTGTAAGTGATCATTCGATTTTCTTGCATCAATATTATGCCTAAGCCTTCCTTGGATGCATCATTGCACACCAAGAATTCCTCGTCCATGTTAGGGGATTTTAGTATCGGTGTTGTCGTCAACAACTCCATGAGCCTTCAAAATGCTTTTGCGCATTTCTCGTTCCACACAAACTTCTTGTTCTTTTTCTGCAATTTCGTAATCGAATTGCTATCTTCGAAAAACCCTCAATGAATCATTGATAATGTCCGGCTAAACCCACAAAGTTGCATACTTTGGGTACGTTCGTCGATACAAAGGATTCCCTAATAGCCTCTACCTTCACTGGATCCACAACGACACCTTCACAAGAGATAACATGTCCCAATTGATGAATCCTTGATTGATAAAAGAGCATTTCAATAGTTCTCGTGATTTGTTCCCACACAAACACTATAGAACCAAACGTAATATTCTTAAAGTTCTTCCGTCCTCCGAGAATATATCAAAATGTCATCAAGGAATACTTTACGGTAGTAAACAAGAGTCTCCATGACCCATCCTTCTTCCATATGAAAATAAAAAGAGCACCCCAAGGTGACATACTTGGACATATAACTCCTAGGTCCAACAACTCCTTCAATTGCATGTTCAACTCCTATACTCAAGGGTTGACATCCGATAATGTGCTCTCGCAACTGGTTCTATTCCAAGGTTTGAGCCTATTTTAAACTCCAACTCTCTTGTGGTCGACAATCAGGAATTGTTTCTTGAAACATGTCAAAAGTACTTGTGCCCCGGGAAGGTCCTTCTAATCCTTTCATCACACCCTTATCGTTCAGTGCGAAGATTTCATATATATTGCATCTCTGTGTCGACTCTTTTGTCTTTGTAGGGAATAAGTGAACCTCATGGATACTCCCCATGTTCTTCCTACAATCACAGTTCTCTGTCCCTCAACGGCGATCCAACTCAACCACTTCATCTCACCGTTGAGTATCGCATCATGTGATTCCCACCATTCCATACTAATCATGTCGTTATAATATCTTAAGATCGTGATGTAGGTTGGACTTTTTTACACTATTCCCTAGGCTAAGGCTACAATATGTAACTCATCCTTCATCCTATTGCTTGGCTCCTAAAGCCATTTCTACATAGCTTAACTTGTCTCGTTCGACCGCCTTTACCTAAATCCCTTCCGCGTAGTCTAGAATAAATCTTCTTGAGCACCGGGATCTAACAAATACTAAATTTGGTTTGGAGATGGTAACCAACGCCTCAAGCTCAGTGTCCTGATGATTATTCACCCAATCACGAATCCTATGGGCCTTGCCCATCTTCACCACAGTAGTGTGTCATGTTGGCTCGACCACTATGGCCCTTTCAACCAGACAATCTTTTTGGTAAGGTGACTCTCCATATATCCATTGCCCACCTCTGGTCTAGTATTCATGGCCCCATAATAGAATTTACTGGCCCACGATCTTGATATCCTGGTATGTTCTACTGACAAGCCTAGACGACGACTACTAGTGGTGTTGTCACGGATGTGGTGGTCCCCTATAGGGAGCCCTCTGCTGAGGAACCTATTGTCATGGTGTTGTAAACAAGGGTCCTATATGCGTATCTCGATACCAAGATGTCTTGTTTGGCCGACGTCTGATGTTGTTACGCACCAGATGTTTTCAATCCAAATTGTCTTGTAGGAGTCATGCCCAGATTCCCGCGATCAAATCTTCCTCATCTAAGAGGCCTATTGGAATGCATCATGCAATGTCTGAGGCATTTAGATTCTCACCTTCGCACAAAAGCTGGAGTTAAAGTCGGTCATGAATTTTTTGATATCCATCTTCTTCATGTTTAGATGTGGGGCATACCGAAGTAGCTCCATAAATCTGGTCTCATAATCCGGCACCGTACGACCACCCTGTCATAAGGAACTGAACTCATCGAGCTGGCACTCAATTAATTCTTCTGACAATTACTTCTCCTGGAACCATTTCCCTAACACAGCTTCGATGACCATGTTTAGCTGAGGTAGGAGCATCTTCCTTCATAGAAGAGCACTCCCCTTTAGTTGAAGACCTCCTATGCGAACCTTCATGATGGAGGTCATAATCGTGAAGTGCAAAGCACATCACCTTGATCTCAAGCTATGCCTCGATGTTTCAGCCATCCGTGGCACTCGTGAACTCGAGAAATTAATCTTCTAGAGTTTTTTGTGAATGTGACTAGTACTGGCTGAGGCACGTTGTGGACCCTCTGGGGCACATGCACCCTGGACTTATCTTAGTACAAATGGTTAGTTAAGGGCTCTGAAATTTCCCTCGAAGGACCTTGTCAGACCATATACATCACTTACAACAATCAACTCCCACTCTAGGACTTATTCTTCCCCTTGGAGGTTAGACTCTTAGGGCGTGGGTGCTTCTCGAGGCGTCACAACACCCTCCCCAACACCACGTTGTGAATCTCTACGGTGTCCTCTAGCCATGACTACTGTAAGGACATGTTAAAATTTTAATTAGCGCTACGATTTAATCAAGGGTCTAATTTAGTGGAAGGCGTGGCTTTCCATAGTCGTAGGGTTGAACTCGCTCTAATACCATATGTAATGGCCATGTCGTTACGACAACCAAACAACTTACAAGAGGTCAATATTTTTTCTTTTAAAGTTGTGTTGGGAAAATTTAATCATGATAAATAGTCAACACATCAATCACATAAATTAATGAAACAATAAATAGGCATTAATAATCCAATACGATACATGNGTACAACAGATCTATTTTTTTTTTCTTTTAAAGCTATGTTGGGAAAATTTAAACATCATGATAAATAGTGAACATCGTCGACACATCAATCACATAAATTAACGAAAAAATAAATAAGCATTAATAATCCAATACGACACATGGTCGACATATCGTCACCGTGAATCATGACTCGCACATCAATGTATTGACATATTAATTATAGTATCCCAACAACTTTGCATTCTACCATTAATAATGACGTGATATAGTACAATCTTAAACCTTCAACACATCTCACAAGGACCATCAATCCTTCAATTCTAAATTCACAATTAAACATGGCACACAGTTACCCATCATCGTTATCTATTGTACATCAAAATTAAATATACGCTGCCCGTGAGAGTAATAATTCCTTAACATTCTCATGTCAACTTAAGCAACAATTCAGGAGAACTAGTCACTAAATCAGTCATAAATGAATAATTCAAGATGGAAGATTAATTAACATTAAAATCAAGGTGCAAGATAATAAAGAAGAAACAATCGCACACCCACTTAAATTAAGGAGTGCAAGAAATTTTATTATTAAGTCGCAACAAATCAATGGTGTAAGGTAACTACAAAAATCATTCAATACACCATCTTTTAGGCATGCGAGAAATTATCATCTAGAACATCATCCCTTCATCACATACTATTGGCACAAGAAGTCTAAGGTGCACCAATTCATTTAATACATTATAATTTAGCACGTGCAAAAGCTATCATTTAGAGAGCAAGTGTTCCTTTCATTAATTTCCATTTACGCAAAATGTTCAATATCTATCAATCATTCATTGCATCAAGTCCAACATCAACTAGATTGACATTCAATCTAAATTATCACAAATCATGGTGCAAGAGAAAACTAAATTTCTAAATCAATCAAACATCTTAATGATCAGTTATTCAGGTGTGATGAGATTCTATTACAAGCATATATCAATTAATGGATGCAATTAGACATGAATGAAGCATTCGATAATAAACTACATTTAAGACTAGTTATATCAACATTAATTCCAGGGCGCGTAAGCAACCATTCACTTGATTAATCATATATCAACTTATTTGACAACGCAAGAGTAACTAAATTCCAACAATCACAATCCATAGCACAAGCAAACATCTAATTTATACCAAGACACACTATTAATCAATTACGAAATTCAACAATAATTCTTCATTAATTTCAAGATGTGTGTGTGATCTAATCACCAAATTAAACACAAATCAACATCATTCATTTCACACATAATCTTAATCACTTAATTAAACATACATCATCATTATTCATGGCATGCAAACAATCTAATTATTTGATCACAACATAGTCCATGGCGCAAAGTAATCTTATTTCTTATTCGTTTATTCACTAACATTTTTAGTGGCGCAAGAAGTAAACTACCCACAATACCGTCCATATGTCTCTTTTATACCACGGTGGAATAAGTATCAATGTGAATTTTTATTGCGCAAAGGTAAACTACACACATGACCATCCAAAACTATAATTAAGAAGGCACCTAGTAAATTAATCTTCTCTCCATTTATGACAATAATGAAAATGAAAGGGTTAACATTGGTCAATAGAGAATCCATTTAACCCTATAAGTAATTGGATATTATAACTGGAAAAAGGATGGAACTTTTATATATGTCTAATTAATTATTAATACATATAAATTATTAATTAATTAGTTACAAGACAGGGGTGAAGATCCTTTGAAGATATTTTAAATTACAACTATAGGCAATCCATTGATTTAATCTTTGTGACATTTGTTAATGTTGATTTGAGATTGTTTAAATTATTTTCCATTACACAAATAACAACAATTAATAACCATCTAAATCACAAAAATAACTACTTCAACTTCTTCTTGTAAGGAAAAATTAAACTTTAAGGTGAACTTAAGTCTGTTGGGAGGAGCAGTGAACCATCGACCAAAACAAAATGAGTAACCACTAGCAAGAGAAAGCTCCACCTCCATATTCATATTGAAGTATGTGGGTTTAACTAACATTGTTACACCTCAAAATCACTCATTGCAATGATGGCTAGTGTCGTCGTTACAAGTGTCGCATATTGGTCGCAAGTGTCATAAACATAACATTGTTATCTTTCCTATGTCATCTCTCTAACAACATCATAAGGACACCTAAGACACCTCAAATGATATTTTTGAAGAGGGGAAATCAATTGGCAAGGAGTACAAGCCTTTTTCCACTAGAAAAGCCACTCAAAAGTAAAATTTGGAAGGGAGCGATCCCCTACATACTGTCAGGGAATGCTGGTGCTCTGTACCCTCTTATGGGGGAGCGTTCCAACACTCTGTGCCCCTTTTGAGGGAGCACCAGTCTTTTATGAGCGAAATTTGGTTTGTTGGAGGAAATCAGGGAAGGATCCCCTCAATCTATGAAAGTGGTTGGATTCGAATTAGAGGTCAAGGCATGATCTTAGGGAAGATCCACAACTAAAGGAGAGTAATCCTCAAATTATCCCAAAGATCACTCAAGTGGTTGGTGTTGTGGGGTATTCTACCCTACAGACTAACAAGCTAGGGCTTAAACTTGCATGCAAATCATGACCCTTCATAAGCTACTTTTAACCTTCTACCCCGAATCTAAAACCCTTTTTCACATGCACACATGGGAAGAATCAACTAACCTTTTTATCGACGGTTGGTGTAGATCCTCCGTTGAGCTTTATCCCCTTGCTTCTACTGCTCCTTCCAAAAAGCGATCCTACAATCAAGACAAGACTACACATGCATGCTATTGTTCTACTAGTGGATTAGAGATTAAACACAAATCAAATAAAACATACAAGACTCATGTATTCAGGACGGGAAAAGTATCTTTTTATTAATCTCAACATAAATCAACTTACAATGATTATAGAGACCGGCCACCGTTCCTCGATCCTAATCTTGGGCTCCTCCTCTTCTTTGTCCTCCAACTGCTTTGCTTGAATTCTCCTAAAGCTTGAGGAAAGGCTAAAGGGTTGG
>SNQJ01S0016673.1:7067-29792 GCA_010110895.2 Picea sitchensis
TGCCACGTCATCAAGCCAAGCCTCAACGTCCTCAAGGGGTGTAACATCATTGAGGGGATCCATGATCTCTCCAAGTGACACGTCAAGCTCATATGTGCAACATACTAGATCCAAAGTGCAACGTCCACAATCCAATGTGTGAAGGAGTTTCAATTTTCACAACTCTATGTGACTAATTTTTAGATCTGAAAATTTCTTCCTAGTGAGATAATAGTAAACCCTGGTTTTTATCACTGAATAATTTTGCACTGAAAATTATTGATTGAAAATATATGCAATGAAAACAACAAGATCAAGATGAATCATCAAACACATGAGACATAAATTTATGTTCTGTAAGTTTATCAATTTCAGAAATTATGAGGGAAAAAATAGCCCTCCCAATCAATACAAATTCACCAAAATCTGAGGACAACCTTATCCTTCCAAAACCAAAAAATATTAGCAAAATACTTGGGACAAATCCCAACTTAAAAATCTATTGCAGACCACATGTACATCCTATTGACATCATTTGTACTACTGCTAACATAATCTTGTACGAACTTACTCATGCCCAAAAAACTTTGTATGTACGTACACGATTCACCTTACTACAACCTATGTACATACATGACTGCTCCCACTACAACCCCCTTATATGCAATTCACCTTACTGCAACCCGCATACATACGTGAATGTTCCCACTGCAACCTACATACATACATGATTCACCTTCCTGCAACACACGTACATATGAAATTCACTTTCCTGCAACCTGTGTACATACACGTATGTGCCCACTGTAACCCGTGACATTTACGCAAACCTGTATAGACACTTATGTGCCTCTCAACCAATACAAATCCACCAAAATATGAGGAAAACCTTGTCCTCCAATAACCAGAAAAATAAGAAGAAAAAACCTCAACAAATCCCTATAAATTTCCTTTTCCCAAACATTTGTTGTGACCACATATACGACTTGCTGATGTCACTTGTACTTTTGTTGATGCTAGCCTATACACACCTTCTCATTCCTAGAAAACATTGTATAGATGTACATAATTCACCTTGCTTCCACCTATTTACATACGCGATTCACCTTCCTGCAACCCACGTACATGTACAAAAACATGTATGGACACTTTTGTACAATTCACTTGGTTTCTTCCTTCCTAGGACACATATTCCAGAGTTACAAACACTACTTTGTTGAGATCACCAAGCTCCTTGGCACAAGTGCATACTCACTTATGACAACTCCATCATGTCTCCACACACTCTACACAATATGAAATGTCACAATGATCTCTCTCCTTTATACACAAGTCTTAGGGTCAACATAGAGTCCCCTCCACAAGTCAACATCAAACTAGACTTTTCTTGTGGGTGTGAAGCCCCAACACAAACCCACAAATCCCATCACTAAACCCATGAATCCCCAGATTCATTCCAATATTTTTTTTATCCAAATGAGGAGTGTAATATGGTGCCCACGTTGATTCCCCCATTCCCAACACTAAGGGCCATGTGAGAATACCTTCCCTAAGCTACAAAAATAAACACTCCCTCTTAGCGAGGGATGTATTCTCACCAGACTCCACAATCACATGGAAGTATCTTAATCTCCCATCTTGGGAGTATCTCTTTCTCCCACATTGTATATGCTACCAAAACTGCTCTCCGATCTGCCTGATTAGCTGCTCTCCCTGTCACTAAGGAAATTCCTGTGGTTTGTCATGATCCCTCCCCGAAAGACACCCTACTCCTAGAATCCTCCCGCTCCTAAGCATCCTTCCTAGCCATCTCAACCCATGACACCTTCCCGATAGTCTTTGAAGACGCTTCTCTCTCATATGGACCTAAAGGTTGGATCCCACTGAACGATTGACTCTCCCTTTGAGCCTCATGTCTCCCTCTAAAGTTAGACTCCCTATGAATCCATTGACTCCCTATGAATTCAGACTCCCTCTGAGTCTACACAACCTCTGGAGCTACCTACTCCCTATCCTCTGTCCCCTGCACAGTCCTGGGAGGTTTCTTTTCCCCAATGGATCTCGAGGGCTGATTCCATCTGAACTATGGATACCTATGAGTCTTCACCACTGGTGGAGCTACTTGTTTCCTTTGAACCTTTTGCTACTAGTGGGGTTACCTGCCTCACCACTAGTGGAGCTACCCGCCTCACCGCTAGTGGAGCTACCTACTCCTCCTCATCTATCTCTCTGCTACTACTGGCCATAGATCTCATAGAATGGCCCTATCTAACTCCAAGAACCACTGATGATATGAAGCTATATCCTCTGGGCATCCAATAAAACATATCCATCCCAGAACAACACTACATATCCCTACTCCTCAATCGTTGAGTTTGAGAACACAGTCTTGGCACCCATAACACATTTTCCACTCACAACACATCCCTTGACTCCATTCAGAATACCACTGCTCCGGATCCCTATACTACATGCTTAGTCCTCATATCAAGATCATTGTACATACATGAGTCAGACCCTGTGAATCTATCGAACAAATCCTATGCCCCTGTCATGTGTCGGTGGCTCTCACTATATAAGAACCATGCAATCCTCCAAGGCAAGCATCCTGTTTACCTAAGTCTCGATCATCCAATGAAATTATTCCCAATTACATCATCCAATTCATCTCTAGACTCTAACAAAGTCTCCTTTTGGATACAATCAGTCCATAGTCTGCCAAACCCCGGAAACGCCTCTTGTGCATAGATCCCCTGCGAAAATGGTTCCCAAGACTTGAGAAGACATCTCAGTGTCTACGCACATGCTGCAACTAATTCTATGTACTCCTTTTGAACTATCCCAAGATATGGATGGACACATAGTATAGTCCACTCTAGACCTCCACAACTCATCTCTACAAGTGTCCTCATCCTCCTAGGTCAAATTCCTGATACACTGTCGTAACTCGACAATGTACAACTCTCCGGCCTAATGAAGACTCTATCTCATCAATCTGACATACACATGAAGCCATCTTGTTCTTTCCAAAGCACCCAGGCCACTCCCATCACAAATCACTATGAAAATCCATTGGAAGTACATCCTTGAAGTTGGAAACCCGCCACACAACATATTGCTGTGAACCGAGCTCTCCACCAATCCACCAGAACTCCCAACTTTCCACACCACTAAGCTGAAATAGTCCAGAACTGCTCGTCTAGACAATCTGCTCCATGTCTCAAACTAGAGACCATCTAACCTACTGCCACCTGCAACAACATTGTAGCTCCCTCTTAGAGCTAACTCCTCAACACTGCTACAACTCCCTCTTAGAGTTGTCACCTATGCCTTGCCTCGAATAAGAACAAGAACAAGACAAAGGCCAAGAACAACACTCTTCTAGTGTTGTTTCCTAAAAAATGTGTCTCAAGATGATTCCCTTCTCTTCATATCCCAAGCTTTGCTACCATGTCAATTTTCACATGCAACTCTATGTGACTAATTTTCAGATCTGAAAATTGCTTCCTAGTAAGCTAACAATAAACCCTAGCTATTATCACTCAACAATTTTACACTGAAAATTATTGATTGAAAATATATGCAGCGGAAACAACAATATTAGAGATGAATAATCAAACACATGAGACAAAAAAATTTCGTTCTGTAACTTTATCAATTCAAGAAATTCTGAGGGGAAAACTAACCTTCCCAACCAATACAAATTCACCAAAATATGAGGACAACCTTGTCCTTCTAAAACCATAAAATATCAACAAAATACTTGGGACAAATCCCAACTTACAAATCTGTTGCAGACCACATGTACGACCTATTGACATCACCTGTACTGGTGTTGACGTCAGCTTGTACAAAACTTCTTCTACATAGAAAAAATTGTACGATGTATGCGATTCACCTTACTGCAACCCATGTACATACATGACTGTGCCCACTACAACCCTTGTATACGCGATTCACCTTACTGCAACCTGCGTACATACATGATTTACCTTCCTGCAACCCAATACATACATGATTCACCTTCCTACAACCCGCATACATACGTGACTGTGCCAACTACAACCCACGTACATGTATGAAAACATGTACAAACACTTATGTCCCTCTCAACTAATACAAATCCACCAAAATATGAGAAAACCTTGTCCTCCAATAACCAGAAAAATGAGAAGACCAAACCTCAGGAAATTCCAAGAAATTCTCTCTGCCCACAAATTTGTTGTAGACCACTTGTATGGTGTGCTAACATCACTTTTACTTATGTTGATGTTAGCGTATATGGACCTGCTCCTGCCCAAAAAAAATTGTACAGACGTACACAATTCACCTTATTGTAACCCATGTACATACACAATTCACCTTCCTGCAACTTGCATACATACATGACTATTCCCACTGCAACCCATGTACATGTACAAAAACCTTTACGAACACTTATGTATGATTCACTCGGTTTCTTCCTTCCTATACTAGGTTTTCCAGAGTAAAAAACATTCCTTTGCTGAGATGACCAAGATCCTTGGCACAAGTGTAGACTCACTTATGCCAACTCCATCATGTCTCCACACACTCTACACAATATGAAATGTCACAAGGACCTCTCTCCTTTATACACAAGTCTTAGGGGTCAACATAGAAGCCCCTCCACAAGTCAACATCAAATTAGATTTTTCTTATGGGTGTGAAGCCCTAACACAAACCCACAAATCCCATCACCAAACCCATGAAGCCCCAACTTCATTCTAATGGTGATTTTCTCCAAACGAAGAGTGTAATGTTGTGCCCACAATGATTCCCACATGTCCAACACCTAGGGCAGTTTGAGAATACCCGCCCGAAGCTAAAAAAATCAACATGGAGGGTATCGATAAGTGTGTCAAGTCATCATATAGTCCATTGCTCATCATCAAGGCTCCAACGTCCGCCAAAAGATGTGTGGCATCATCTTTATAGTATGGAAGAAGAATCATCAAAGTCATCCAAAGGACCATGTCCAAGTATGCATCATCATCAGGCATGGGCTCAAAGAATCAAGTGAGACCAACCATCATGGATACAAGAGTCATTATAACATAAAAGTGAGTCATATTTAATGTAAAATCTATGTAAGTAGATCATATTAGGTATCTTATTCAAATTTCACACTAGGTTATGACTAAATGCAATTTTCCAAGCTTAGGTATGGGAGGACCATCATAGAATCCTATTAGGTGTGCCAGTACCCAAGTAGAGGAGTATTTCCCAAGAAACCGATGAAGGTGTAAGTGTGGATTAATGGTACGATATCATGTTTAATTCATGGTCATGGTGTCATTGAAATCCAAGGCCACATATGATGTTCATCTCCATGAGAGAATTTGTAGAGGGAACACTTAATGCATTGAGTTACCCTTTCCTCGACACTGTTTCTTTCTACCCCTTATATTAACTTTTGATATTCATTTATTTACTTTGCAAGCCCCTTTCTTTGGTTTTATGCATTTTATTGCATCAGGGGTTGGGATAATTCAATTAAGTCCTTTCTTTAGATATGCATTCATTTCATTAGGACTTGGGGTGATGGCCTCATAGCGAGGAGGTAGAGCTCAAGATTACTTGGCTTTTAATTTATCATTCACATCCCTTTATTTTTCTTTTACATTTTGAATTTATAACATGCTCTTTCTATTTTGTTTTAAAAACTGCATCAACCTCAAGAATTCAAGCCCATTCTTCTCATAAGAGGATGAAGTACGTACCTTTTTTGGATACATGTAAAAACTAATACCAAAAGGTAGGACAATGAAGGGAAAATAGATGGAAAATGTTAAGTATGGAAGGGCATGGATACATTACTCTTATCAAAGCCTCCCAGTAGTAACCATTTTCCCCAAGAGTGACAACACTTGACTAGAACACATATGATGGCCACCAAGGTGAAACAAGGCAAAGAGAATAACTTCCAAGCATCAAGATTCATTATTTGACTTCAACCAATGATCCTTACCTAGATTCCCAATACATTAAATGTAAATACTTCATATGAAACGATGGATAGTATACCTCATGTGTGTTAGACCACCATCATTGGATGAGTATGCTGATCAAATGAATGAGCTTAGAAATGGTGAGTAAGAGGCATTTGAGGGGTTGTTTTCTGTGGAGAATGATTCTCATCATCTCTAGGACCACTATCTACAATGTGGACAATGAAGAATGATCACAAATTTCCACCTGCAATCATTGTGGAGGCAATGCATGTCCCCTGAGTTGTTTTTATGGGAAGTGCATGTGGTGTTAAATCCATGCACCTTTGTGCTCCATAACTGATATAGGCCACATCCATGGTCAAGATCATGCCAAGTGGAAGAATGAGTAAAGTAAATAATAATAAATAAAGTCTTGGTCAACCTAGTACAATCCTGACCGTGGATGTGAATTGGTGGTTGGCTAATAATAATAAATAAAGTCTTAGTCAATGTGCACCAACCATTAATCATTATTAGTCTTAATTAATAAATAATAATAAAGAAATTAAAGTAGAAAAGGTAAAGGGGCCATGACGACAGGGGTCAGGTGATGTTGATGCTAGTTAAGATGGAAGTTACAGACAAAAAGATTACATGTAGGAAACCCTGACATATTAGTGCACAAGTGTCTTGCCACATCAACATAATAAAATTTGTCATGCCATGTCTAGAGCCAAAATCTTATTTTGGCCATAGAAAGAGAATATAAGGTTAGAATGAGGTGAAATTTTAGGTGTAAGTCCAAAATGTTGAGGGATATAAAAATGTTGATGAGGGTAGTTTGTTGATTTAGCTCTACAATTACAAAAAAAATGAAATGAGTGGTTTTTAAAGATCAAGAGAGTACTCATTGACATAAGCTTAGTTGAGTATGAATTTTAGTGAAGAGGGAATTGTCTATTTCAGTTGTTCCATACTAGGAGAGGTTCTTGACCTATTATAGTTTGTTGGGTGATAGGTTGGAAGGTTATTATAATTTTACACCTTGGAAGTTCACGTTGCAAATGATATTGGAATGGATTGAGCTTTGGGAGTGTGTTGAGACAAATATCATTGTACCCATCGATATTAAACTATTGGTTGAACATAATTTGAAGTAAGCCAAGGAAAATTGAATAATTGTTTATTCAATAAAGGATCATTTAATCACTCACATTGTAGAGAAAAATACCAACACAGACATGTATGATGTTTTGGTTGCATTATGCTATATTTTGAGTGCCGTTAGGAAGATGATAATGAGCAACAAGATTTAAGCCATTTGTATGAGTAACATAGTTATAATGGTTAGCTACTTGGAAATAATCACAAAGTTGAGAGATCAGTTGCCTACCATAGGAACAAAATGGTGGATGAGGAATTGGAGCCCATTTCCTCGAATAAGTTTTCTTCATGATGGAAATCCTTTGTCCAAGGTGTTTGTGCTTGTGAGATATTACCATCTTTTGAGAATATTTGGGATGAATTTGTGTAGGAAGAGATAAGTTTAGAATCTTGTTTAGCTAAGGAAAGTGAAATAAAAAAACCTAGTTTAATGAGACCCCAATGGGGGCACATATAGAGTTAAATGTATATGTAATGGGGTCATTTTATATGTAATAGGGGTCAGCCTAATAAGGGGCCTACATGTGAAATGAGTGAATATGTATATATAGATGTTATGTAGTCATTATTGAGGGGAGAATGTGATTTTAATATATGATTGTAATGAGTTATTTGGAGGATGTTCTCCTACTATTTAAGGATTTATTGTGTAACTCGTCTCTCTTATCAAACTTGGAGTTGTTCTCCATGATCACATTTGGTGTACATGGTGTGTACTTTTCTATCAAAGTTCTCATTGGGATGACCAGGAAGGGAAACAAAGAATGACACAAGAAGGGTATGAAGGAAGACTCAAGACAAGGTAAGAAGGATTTGAGTAATGTGAAATGTTTTAGGTGTCACCATAAGGGACATTATGCTAACAACATCCAAAGATGAAGAAATGGAAGGATAATCAATAAAGAGAGGTTGCAAAGAATGAAGGGAGTATAGTAGGAGTGGATGATTTAGCAATCCAAATTAATATTATCTTCTCTATGGTGTCTTGGTTATCTTCCAAAACTCTGTCATATTTTGGAGGTTATATGGATAGCGAGGCATTGAGACATATAAATCATGAAAATAAATTATTTAGAAGGATTCAAGAGATAGAGTGAGGAATGACTCTGGAGTTGGGCGATGACACTAACTATCCTACGAAAGGATTGAGATCCATTTTCTTTTGGATTCCATTAGGTGATGTTGTTGAGTTGAATGATGTTTTGTTTGTTCTTGGCTTGAATAAAAATCCTCTTTAAATTTATTGTATGACATATTTTTATTGCAGAGTTGCATTTGAAAGAAATCAATGCACTATCAATGATTATAGTCTAGCAAGTCCAAGGAATTTGGAAAGAGATGTGAAAGATTGTCTCATTTACAAGTTTCTTGTTGATCCTGTGGCATGTGTACATTCTAGTGAGAAGACAAGAGAGCCTTATAGCTTTAATAATGAATATGAAAATAAGGAGTGGTTGGATGCCATGATTGAGGAGTTTAACTCCATCCTATAAAATGTTTTTTGTACCAAGACCTATAAGGAAATCGATGATTGATTCTAGGTGGTTGTACAAGATCAAACATGCCTATGATGGGAGTATTGAAACTCATAAGGCAAGGTTTGTTACAAGAGGGTTCTCCCAAAAAAGGGAGTTGATTATGACGATCCATCTGATCAAGTTTCTATGAATACTTCTATCCATACCATTATGTCATTAGCAATACATTTTGTATGGTGCTCATATTATATGGATGTAAATACAACTTTATGGAATGCAATGAGTTTAATAAGTGTACATAAATCAACCTAATGGTTTTGAGGTGCATGGATGTGATATATATGTTTGTAGGTTGAAGAAATCCCTTATGGGTTATTGAAGGCATCCAAAGATTTGTACTCTAGGATTGATGAATTCCCACTGAACTTGGGGTTTACCAAGACTAGTGTTGATCTAAATATTTATTATTTGTATGATAAATATTACTCGATTGTCTTAGTTATATGTGTAGATGATGTGATCATTATGGGTAGTTCAAAGAATCTCATTATGTGGTGCAAACAAAAATTGGCAAGTAGAATTGATATGAAGGATATTGTTATAATCCATTATTTTTTAGGGATGGAGGTTTGGTAGGGTCCAAGAGAAGTCTTCCTTAGGAAAGGGAAGTACACCTTGGAGATATCAAAGATATTCTCAATGTAGGATTGCAAACCCTTAGCCATACTCATGACACTAAATTTGAATCATACTTGTGATGAGGATGTCAATTTGATTGACCCTAATTTTCATAGACAATTGATTGGATAATTAATGTATCGTTTGAATACTAGGTCATAGATTTTGTAGGATATGAGTACCTTGAGTTAGTTTATGGTTGCTTCATACTTGACTCACTGGGTGGTTGGGAAGCATGTTCTCAGGTAATTGAAGGGCACTATCTATTATGGAATAAGGTATATAAGAGATGAAGGATTAATCTCCATGGATTTCCTGATTCAAATTTGGTTGGAGTAATTGACTATTGGATGAGTACTTCTGGGTTCTATGTCAACTTGGGGTCATTTATGATATCTTTGTTTAGAAGGAGGTGGGTAGTAGTTGCACTTAGTCTAGAAAAAAACAAAGAATATAACATCATTTTCAGCCAGCTGTGAGGCAGTTTAGATTCATAAATTGTTAGTTGAGATGGGTGATGTGGAGTTGGAGCAAGTAGTTGTGTATTGTGACAATCAAAGTTGTATCAAACTCTCTGAGAATCTCGTGTTCCATGACTACTCCATGCATATTGACCTACTTTATCATTTCCTTAGAGAGAGGGTAAAAAAGGGTGCTTTATCCCTACAATATATTCATACATATTTATATTTTATTGACATTCTCATAAAGCCTCTAGAAAAGGGGATTTTTGAGATGTCAAGGGAAAATATTGGTGTTGGTGAAAAAACTTTACTCACAAAGAGGGAGTGATATTTTTTAGGTGGGTCCAAAAGTGTTTACACCATGATAGGATGAATTCATTTGATGTGGTGTGCATGGTGAAACCCTAGACCCTTAGTTTTTGGTTGATGACATTTGCAGAGATTTATTAAATGGTTGTTTGACCTTAGAATTGATGCTATATGTGGAACACTCATTAAGGATGTGTTTATATTATGTGGAAGTGATATCTTTTGCATGGAAAATGTGTTGAGGTGGATGATTTATTACATGGGTTTTGGATATATATAGAGGAGGAGTGGTGGGAACCTAGGAGGGAGCGTTATTATCCCCTAGGAGCATTGGAACAACTTGGAATGCTTTAGGAGGATGAGTGTTTGACTTGAGGGTGCATGGGTTGAGGGCACATTACTTAGGATTGGTTGTGGACATGGGACACATATGTTGAAGAGGAGCCTTGGAGCATTGTATGATTTTCTTGGAGAGTGAGAATCCTTGGGATGATGAGTGCTTGACACTTGGATCTCATTCTTGAAGAGATCATGACTCGATGAGCCTTCTCTTGACATGTGTACACCTTGGCGATATAATTCTTTACTTGGAGTCCTTATCCTGAAGACTAGATTATGGTAATTTTTGACTTAGTCCACTATACTATTGTTTTCCTCCCTCCCCTAGTCTATATAAAGGGAGGATAGAGTATGTTGTTGTAGTAAACATGTGGGTAGAGTTCATTAGATCACAATATATTTAATATGAAATTGTATTTAGTCTTTGTACTTGTATTTTTGTCTTTATGCAAAGGAGAAAGGTGCTAGGGTTGGTGTGAGGAAAAATCTAGAGGAGACTTGAAGTGATAGGGTTGAAGTCATGTGAGAAAGACCTAGGTTTTGTGGAAACAAAACCCTAGGTAGACTTGGAGCACTTTGGTTGGAAAACTTGTATGTACTTGTAACATCATTCTTATGTATATATGAAGTGTGCATTGCTGTCCAAACTGTGTGATGGGTGTTCTATATGCCCTAAAAACCCTCAATTAAATTGTCAACCCATGGTAAGTAAACTTAGAGTTGTAGCACTATATGTGCCAAGGCAGAAAAGGCTAGAGGTAGTATAGTTTAACTAAGGAAATGGGCTATCTAAGGGTTAATCTACTTAAGCAAAGACTAGTAATGAACAAACCCTATCAAGGAACTAAAGCTGTTTACCCTAAGTAACTTTTGAACAATGGATCGATGGATAGTCCTAAGAAAGCAAATGAAAACCCTACTTTAAGCAAGTTAACTTAATCATTACAATAAGAAAAAACAAACTTTCTATTTAATATGTTTAATGAGCAATAACAACAACAAACTAATCTAATTAATCTATTCAAATTCAATGAGCAACAACAAGTAAGCAAATAAACAAACAAGCAACTATCCTATAAAAACAAGTAAACAAGCAAGCAACTACCCTATTCAAACTAACCTATGGAAATATATGCAGCAAATAAACTAATAAGCAATCGACTAACTAACCTATGGTAACTTCTGCAACAAGTAAACTAATCAAAACTACTCAATAAATAACTAATCAAATTAATAAGCAAGTGAACTCTATTCTTAAGATAAAACTCATAATTACTTCTAATCTATAAAAGGAAATCTTAATCTATTGAATTGAAAGCATCATGACAATAAANAGTAAACTAATCAAAACTACTCAATAAATAACTAATCAAATTAATAAGCAAGTGAACTCTATTCTTAAGATAAAACTCATAATTACTTCTAATCTATAAAAGGAAATCTTAATCTATTGAATTGAAAGCATCATGACAATAAAATTTAATCAACAACTACTCTTTAATCTACAATAACAAGAAAACTATTCTCTAATCTACAAAAGAAAGAAAACTTCAAATATAGTGTTGATGGTTATGTCTTTGATGTCTTATGATATCATGATGACATTTAACAATTAATGATAATTCAAGAGGGATAAACTCAATATTAACTTCTATAGCAAAGTGAAAGGTATGAATCAAGCAATCTAATGAGAACTTGGCCATTATAGAAGAAACATCAACTACCCTGAAAATCCATGTGATTCTTCAATTCATGCATTAATCATCAACAATATGAAAACACTATTCTATTTAATTCAATTGCATTCTATGCTAATGTAAGCAAATTCATACTACTAAAGATTTATAAYTAATAACTAAACTCAAAATCAAACTTCGAATTCAAATTGCAATCTAGATCTAGAATGAAAATTGCATAAAGTAAATTAAACTAATACTATTTTAACAATTTAATTTGCAAATGGAAATACTCATAAAATCATAATTCAAATCCTATTTCTATTTCAGCATATAACAAGACAATTAATAAGCCAACTAAATAACAAATTAGATAAGAAAACTAAATAGCAACTAAATAAACAAACTATGAATCAAAACTAAAATTAATATTTATCCATCCACCGAAACTTTTCCAAAGAAACTATTAAATCTATACTTTGTTTTAACTTCTAATTATCTTATTTCAGCATGCATAAAATCTAACTATCATCTAATCACACATGGGTTAGTGGATTAAGCTTAAGATTAAGCTTGTTTCCTATTTAATTAAAGAGACATGGCATATTAACACTATCCTTCATAAGCAACCTGCAACAAGAAACTGGAACAATTAAACTATAAACAACAATTACATAGTAATTAAAATGATAAAAGCACATGTACATGAAATAAAAGAAATAGCAATTACACTACTCGAATTCACAAGCAAACTAACTAAATATTCACCCAGACCACTGGTGGTCCCCCCAGTAGGTCGTGGCTACTCCTCAATGGTGAATCACGAGCTCATGCAACACGATTTCAACATTTAAATTAAAAGAACATTGTTTTACACAAGTTTATGAAAATGTCTTGAAACAACAAAAACAATGCTAGCTTCTTAACTTAACAATCCTTATCTTAGCTATTTGTTTGACCACTGTTGTGGTATTTATATAGGTTACAAGCTGAGAGGTTGACCACTGGAAGGGTCGACCTCCTCTAAAACCAATAAATTACACTTAATGAGTTTTAATTGTCGGTGGCTTCTAGAAACTGAGTGAGCCAATCAATGCCCAGTATAATAACCCAATCCAAGTTGTTAGAAGCTCAGTAGTTGGAGGCCATGAGCACAAGAAAAACCCATGTCGTTGATTTCCCCATCACTAGCTGCTGATATGATAACCGCCAACTCACCCACGGTTTTAGTGCAGGATGGAGTGTCGAACGCAGTGTCGGATGGAGTACCGGATGTCGAATTGAAAACCATGAAATGTTCTCAATCCATTCATAATTTCAGGAAACATCACTCATGGAACCTAATTGGGCATATTACGCACAAAACCCATGTGTCGTATTTTTCAGATTCTACTTCCTGCTCCCACAAATTAAGATTTAAGTTAGCTTCTTGTAATAGTGTTGGATGAAGTACCAAACGAGCTACTGGATCAAAAAACACCATGTGATTTTGCCCTATGACACACAGATCACACATTATCTCCTTGTGATCATTAAATCATGCTGAATTAAACTTAAAACCATTACAAAACATCAATTATACATACATGGTATAAGTTATGGCAATTTGATATAAGAATCCTTCAAAACTTCTTCAAAATAGTAAAATATACACATAATACCGAACAAAAAGGATCTAATCATCATCATTAATTTAACCATATCATGAGCCCAACATTACCCCCACACCTAATATTTTGCAGGTCCCACTGCAAACAAAAATGAATTGCTCCATGTAACTAGACTTGTCGAGAAGGATTAGCTTTAGAAGCTTCTCCCCCTTTCCCTGAAGGTTTTGTCTTGTGCCTCTTATGTTGCTTCAATTGTGCCCTGAGGTTGCAATTGGTTTTGGTCATTTTGTCAACCAACTTTTGAAGGGAATTCACCTTTGCTTGGAGTATTTCATTGTCATGGTGAAGATGCTAATCTAAAGTCTTCATCTCTTCCAATTGTTGCAGTAGCTGATCATTTTCCTATTGTAGCTTTTCAATGGTTGGAGCAAGATCATATATCTCGGAAGAGGGATTTGATCCCTTGAAAGATGTAGAAATTCTATCAGTTTTAGGATCTATGGTAGGCATATGTGAAGTAGGAGTAAGAGGGGGTTTATAAGGAGAAGTAGGCTCAGATTTTGTCTTTCTATGAGGCTTCAATTCTTCTGCAGACACTTCCCTAAGTATTTTGTGAGGGCTTTCGAGATCGGAAGATACTTGGATAGGGTCCGAAGTGGTTAGGGGTTTTTCATAAGGTTTTCCTCTTGTGCTCCAGGTACTTTTTCGAAAGGGTCCTCTATTAAATCGATTATCTCCTCTCCTATTTGTGGGAACTACCGGGAAGTCTTGTTGAATTACCTCTTGTAGATTTTTCAGTGGAGGATCAATAGAATTTGAAGGCATTGGGGGGTTAGCAATAGGATTCTTGGTCTTCTTTCCCAATGAGGCTGCAGGGGTATCAACAAGTTTCTTGGACTTTTGGTCCGGTAAAGGAATAGCTTGTGCAAGAGGGTTTGGAGTCTTCGGAGAATGGGGTTTGGATGGAGTAACCATCCCTAGATCAAGTGTTTTCTTGCTAGTCTTGATTGTAAGATGGGGGTTTGAAAATTGATAAATGAACTCATCCCATGTCTTCCCCTGTTTTTCCAACTTGGCTATAACAAGCAATTTGATGAGGCCGTGGTGGAATAGGATGTTATGGGGGTTGGACATGTTCTTTCATACTTGGGAAGGCATATTCTCAAGACTTTTTAAGAAGTAAAAAGGGAAATTCAATGGCTTATTGAATTGAAAATGAGCTAATAGACAAAAATGGCAAGCTTGTAAAACATAGTATCTACCTTCACTATGTCAACAAGACATTGAAGGCACCATTGAAACATAATTTGAAAAGGATAGAGAGTATTGTCTTGGCAGAGTCAATGAACACCTAGAGATTCTCTTGAAAAAGGACAACATGGACACCAATCTTTATAGACACATGGCCAGGAACTACTACAACAAAAAATGGATCAGGAAAAGTCACAAAAAGTGTTCTACAAGACCATGTTGCGCTTTTGACTCTATTTTTGGTCATCATTTTAAAAAGATGTTTTTGACCAAATAAAGATGAATTTTGGAAAACCAAAGAAGGTTTTTTTCAAGGACATACCAAATCACAATAAAATCCCTCATTTTTTACATAGGTATCATATATTGGGAGATATTCAACTTTCTTGGAGGCCCATCTCACAAAATCAAATTCTTCAATTTAATTTTTTCTTTTAGTCATTCTTTTGTGGCACATATTCCAAGAATATGCGAATGCATTTCATAGAAATGAGAGAGGTTTATCTTAAGAACAACCTTATCTACAAAAACCTCTCCCTATTTTGTAAAATGTGTTATGGTTAAAAAGTTATAGCCCCATCTGTGACCCCTGTGTTTTTGTTGCACTTCTGTCACAGTCGTAGTGCTTTTGGATAGTTTGTTTTCAAATAAATTGTGAAGGGGTTAGATGTAGATTTTTGCTTGGATTAGTGACTCCAGAGTGTAGAGGAAATATTCAAATTTCAATTCATAAATTTTTCATTAAAAAAACTCATCGAGGAAGGCCTCAAAACTTGCTTCTCTTCTGCTACAATTTGCTGCCACCTCCATGCTTTCCTATGATTGTTTCATAAGATTAGAAGAATTCAAAGTTATTTACACTGTTTTGGATGAAAATGTCATGTTATGTTACACCTTCTTCTTATGAATGGATTCATGATCTCATTCCCATGTTGAAACTTGCCTCATCTACCCTATACACAATGAAAAATCCTAAATGCTACTGAGTATACCTACCTTGCCCCATTCTATCTTTGCAACTCATCTTTTGGAAACCTTGGCGTAGCTCCCTAGACCTAGATTCCCATCCAGAAAACTCCAAATCAAAACCATACTAAACTGAATACCTAGCCTAATACATAGCCACTTAACCTTGTTCCTCTGTTCATAGGTGTGTAACACAAATCTATAGTGAGTTTAACAATGTGTTATCGATCTATAATTGTCACAAAGAACCAGTTAATAAGTATTCCACTATATAAACATAAAAATAAATAAAATGCACAACAGGCTTACAACACACAGTGATGTCAGTGGTATCTAATTTAACATTTCAATAAAAAATAACTGCTGATATAATAGCCCATATTATGAAAGCAATATAAATAAATTTTACAAAGATTCTACTTCTTCTTCTCATGGATTATAGATAGGCAATATTTATCATTTGTCAGCTCATTAAACCCCTCCCCCACACCTAAGTATTGTGACACCTCATAATGAAAAATATAGGAAACTATTCAATTCTTCCAATAGATAAAGATTTACAGCTTGTTAAGTGTAGAGATAAATTTCACATATCGGTCTGACGAGACGGTTAGAATATGGCCCCACCTATAGGATAGAGCATCCTATATATAGTTAAGAAGAGGTAGACGAGAGAATTTCGAGATAGTCTCAAAGTTAGTTCCCAATGGAAAATTTATGGAGTTCATTAACCTTGGCTTAACCATACACACTTTGTGTCAGCTTTGTCTACAAGTAATGTCGTACATCAGGACAAGTTTAAGATCTAGGAATTTCTTATTATTATTATTTTTGTCAGATTACCATCCTCGCTAGGTAGAATGCCTCGTTGACAACAAGCCTGTTCAGTACTCTGGTGGGTTTACCTAGTCATACCATAGGCCGGTACCTGCTTCCAACAAATCTATTCAGTATCCCGACGGGCTAGCCTCTTACACCCTCAGAGACTGGCCCTCCATGTTTTAAGATTTTTAGTATAAGATTGCTTTGTGCAAGAAGATGGGGGGACAACTCTGAAAACAATTTTTTTTCTTTCTTTCAATTGGGATGGTATTTATGTTAGAGGATGACTTTCCATTATATATTCCTTAGTGATTGCCTTGATGTAAGGGGTACTTAAGTAGACGTAACCTATCTAAATATATGATATAATTAAGCATTTTTAGTGTGTAGTGGATGGTACCATTGGGAAAGAACAAAAAAATATCTTTAGGTTCAACTCACTTTTTTTTTTAAAGTTATTGTGATGTTTCCATGACTAACCACTATTCATACCTCCTTGTTACTCTTTAATAAATATACTTTACTCACTTACTCAGGGTTCCTGGGGAAACTGTACAAGTGACCTCTAAGCTTGATGGTTACAATATCACTTCCTTATATAGTGGTGAAGGTTTTTAAGAGCAGATGCTATTTAAGATGCCTTGAGAAAAAAGAAGATGAAAATCTTTGCAAAAATATGGCTAATTACAACAATTCATTATTCATTTTATGCTTAGTAGACAACAAGGTTCAAATATAGCAATATTTTGAAGAAACATCCTTCCTTTAAATCTCCTTGAAACTGTCTACTCCTAGTGAAATAAATACCTACAAAAATCTCTAGAATTGTTTGTCAAAGCCACACTCTAAAATATCAAAAACTAATGAGATCAATGAGATCAAGTCATTAGAACATGTATCTCATAGTTCTTTTATTAAAAGAAAATGTAAAATGAGGTTGCACTAGACTTTAAGCTAAACTAACAACATGTAGCTTTTATTTATTATCCTACCCTACCTACAAAGAAAGGAAACTATTTATTCAAGTGTAAGAAATTTTCCAATGTGACCATGTGCGAAGAAAGATAAGAAACATACTCATATCCACATATAAAAAAGTTACTGTAGTGATTACCTGGATATGAAGAACCAACCAACCTACTTGTTTTGGCATCCAAAGGTGTTGAAGAAGAGAATAGTATTGTGGCATGATGACCTCTTGAAACCAAATTGCAATGTAATCTTGATGTTCATCAACAATAATTTATATGCTCTCCTTCATCATTCTATGCAAATCCTCTTCTTCTGGATGATTGATTTCTGAAGTACATAAAGGATCTACTGAGATGGATGTTGAGAAATCCTCAATCTCAAATATTATTGATTGCTCTCCAATGGATGTAGTCCATAATTTTTCAGCTTCCTTCACATTTTGTAAAGGAAAATCATTTTGTAGCTCATAGGACCTTGATTCTTCTAATATTTCCAGAGAGGTAGACAAGTTCTTGGCTATTGTCAAGATGTTTTCCTCCTGAGAAAAAGAGATCCCAACTATTTCTAGGATTTGAGAGAGTTCTTCCAAACTAATGGTCACCTTCTAATTCATTTTCCTAGTGGTGGTAAGAAAACAAAGGTCGTGTTGTTTGGTTCTACGGAGGGCTCGAGTGGTCTTGCTTCCTGTCCCACTATTACTGATGCTTCAACTTTTTGGTCTATAGTGCTCCCTGTCTTAGTCTCTTCAAAGACTTCTTTAGCTCTTTGGGTCGAGCTAGCTCCTATCTTTCGGTATTGGTTTGCAGAGCTTATGAGTGGAATGTTTCTTCCCCCAAAATGGTCGGAAAGAACCTTGGTTGAAAGGTCTGATTTAGATTTAATGTATCTACCTCTTGGGTCTCTAGGTCTATTCATGAAAGAAAACAAAAACAAAAAGAAAAACTACCATTGGGTTTGGGGGAACCTTCTATAGTAGATGCGCAGGTTCTTACCTCTTGTCTTAAAGTTCCCCCGCCACCAAACTAATGCTAAGGTTTAGAAATGATCTAATTCCTACCTTGAGACAACTCTCCGACAATGGTGCCAAAAATGATGGGTGTTCTATATGCACTAAAAACCCTCAATTAAATTGTCAACCCGGGGTAAGTAAACTTAGAGTTGTAGAAATATATGTTCCAAGGAAGAAAGGCTAGAGGTAGTATAGTTTAACTAAGGAAATTGGCTATTTAAGGGCTAATCTACTTACGCAAAGACTATTAATGAGAAAACCCTATCAAGGAACTAAAGTTGTTTACCCTAAGTAACTTTTGAACAATGGATCGATGGATAGTCCTAAGAAAGAAAATGAAAACCCTACTTTAAGCAAGTTAACTTAATCATTACAATAAGCAAAACCAAACTATCTATTTAATCTATTTAATGAGCAATAACAACAACAAACTAATCTAATTAATCTATTCAAATTCAATGAGCAACAATAAGTAAGCAAATAAACAAGCAAGCAACTATCCTATAAAAACAAGTAAACAAACAAGCAACTAACCTATTCAAACTAACCTATGGTAACTTCTACAACAAGTAAACTAATAAAAAATACTCAATAAGTAACTAATCAAATTAATAATCAAGTGAACTCTATTCTTAAGATAAAACTCATAATTACTTCTAATCTATAAAAGGAAATCTTAATCTATTGAATTGAAAGCATCATGACAATAAAATTTAATCAACTACTCTTTAATCTACAATAACAAGAAAACTATTCTCTAATCTACAAAAGCAAGAAAACTTCAAATATAGTGTTGATGGTTATGTCTTTGATGTCTTATGATATCACGATGACATTTAACAATTAATGATAACTTAAGAGGGATAAAATCAATATTAACTTCTATAGAAAAGTGAAAGGTATGAATCAAACAATCTAATGAGAACTTGGCCATTATAGAAGAAACATCAACTACCCTAAAAATCCATGCGATTCTTCAATTCATGCAGTAATCATCAACGATATGAAAACACTATTCTATTTAATTCAATTGCATTCTATGCTAATGCAAGCAAATTCATACTACTAAAGATTTATAACTAAGAACTAAATCAAAATCAAACTTTGAATTCAAATTGCAATCTAGATCTAGAATGAAAATTGCATAAAGTAAATTAAACTAATCCTATTTTAACAATTTAAATTGCAAATGGAAATACTCATAAAAGCATAATTCAAATCCTATTGCTATTTCAACATATAACAAGAGAATTAATAAGCCAACTAAATAGCAAATTAGATAGGCAAACTAAATAGCAACTAAATAAGAAAACTATGAATCAAAACTAAAATTAACATTTATCCATCCACCAAAACTTTGCCAAAGAAACTATTAAATCTATACTCTGTTTTAACTTCTAATTATCCTATTTTAGCATGCATAAATTCTAACTATCATATAATCACACAGAGGTTAGTGGGTTAAGCTTAAGCTTGTTTCCTATTTAATTAAAGAAACATGGCATATTAACACTATCCTTCATAAGCAACCTACAACAAGAAACTAAAACAATTAAACTATAAACAACAATTACACAATAAGTAAAATGATAAAAACACATGTAGAGGAAATAAAAGAAATAACAATTACACTACTCAAATTCACAAGAAAACTAACTAAATATTCACCCAGACCACTGGTGGGCTCCTTAAGAGGTCGTGGCTACTTCTCAATGGTGAATCACGAGCTCAAGCAACACGATTTCAACATTTAAATTAAAAAACACAATTTTACACAAGTTTATGAAAATGTCTTGAAACAACAAAAACAATGCTAGCTTCTGAACTTAACATTCCTTATCTTAGCTATTTTTCTGAACACTGTTGTGGTATTTATAGAGGTTACAAGCTGAGAGGTCGACCACTGGAAGGGTCGACCTCCTCTAAAAATAGTAAATTACACTTAATGCGTTTTAACCACTGGTGGCTTCTAGAAACTGAGCAAGCCAATCAATGCCCAGTATAACAACCCAATCCAAGTTGTCAGAAGCTCAGTAGTTGGAGGCCACGAGCACAATAAAAATATGTGTCGCTGATTTTCCCATCACTGGCCACCGATATGATAACCGCCAACTCACCCATGGTTTTAGTGCAGGATGGAGTGCCGAATGGAGTACCGGATGCCGAATTGAAAACCATAAAGTGCTCTCAATCCATTCATAATTTCAGGAAACAATCTATGTTGGACTTAATTGGGCATATTACGCACAAAACCCATGTGTTAGATTTTTCAGATTCCACTTCATGATCCCACAAATTAAGATTTAAGTTAGCTTCCTGTAATAGTGTCGGATGAAGTACCAGACAAGCTACTGGATGGAAAAACGCCATGTGATTTTTCCCTGTGACACATAGATCACGTATTATCTCCTTGTGATCATTAAATCATGTTGAATTAAACTTAAAACCATTACAAAACATCAATTATACATACCTGGTATAAGTTATGGAGATTTGATATAAGAATCCTTCAAAACTTCTTCAAAATAGTAAAATACACACATAATAATGAACAAAAAGGATCTAATCATCATCATTAATTTAACCATATCACGAGCCCGACACTGTGTGTAATTGAAATTTTGAATTTCGACTTATGTTCTCATGGTGATTGAGTAGTTTCTAGTGATGGTTATGCATGTTGATTTAGCATAACAATGAGTATATTTTGTTGAGTGATTTGATGAGTAAAAAGAAGCTAGAAGAGAAGATTTGTGGTTGCAACAAATTTGTTTTTTATAAGTTATTTTTAGATCAGTTATATGCTGGGGACAATGCCCTTATGGATGGAAAAATAATTCCCTTGAAGTAATTTTGTTTGGTGTTTATTTTCTTGGATTTACTTATGTATTTGGTTGGATAGAAGTGAAATATATATTATTGTAATTTATATTTCAGATTTATCCCTAATGCTAGAAAATCACAAGAAATAAATCCGAGAAACTTGAAGGTTAAGGTGAAATTTTTGAATTTGCTTTAAGCACGGATATTCAAAAATGCCACAAAGAGGACCTTCATTAGAAGAGAGCCATGGAGAAAGAAATGAAGGACTTCAAACATAACCAATTTTGGCGTTCATAGGATTTGCTTGAAGGAATGAAGGCAATTGGATGAAAATGGGTGTTCAAGAAGAAATATAACACATATAGTTTTGTGGAGCAATATAAGATTTGTTTGGTAGTGTTATCGCACAATCTATACTTGCCCATAGCCTAAAGGAAAGTAGGCCTAGATTGACGTAACACAGAGGTAGTCCTATCACTGTCTCCTCAATAGGATACCTTTTTTTATTTAGGAGGAGAAGAAACTCACTCCAAGGGAGACATCCCAAGACCTATTTGGTTGATGAAGGGAGATAAGACAAAGATAAAACCCACCCCTCTCTCTAGGTCACTCCAAAGGAAGAAGTCACTTGGTATTGTTTGGGGTTAAGGATAAATTCAAGGTGAATGATACCTACCCTTTACCAATGAAACAAAAAACATTAGCATGAATCAATAATATCAATGTTTCATTTTAGTGACTTCAAAACAAAGATATGTGCTACTAAAGACAAGCAAAGATAAAATTATAGTAGCAACAATGTATCTAGAAATTGCAAGTTATGATGGCAAGGATGATATAAATACTTTGCAATTCGATAATATTTTGTCACTCACAATTTCAAGATTAAAAGCAAGTCAATAAATGACTTAAATGGATGTCCAAACACTTGTAACAACATTAATTGATGATGACAACAACAATAGAAACCACTTTAGAGAAGCACTGTAATAAAGCAATAAGACAACTACTTCAACATCCAATGAATATATTTTTCTTAGTACAAATATTTAGTGGTTTTATGGATAGTTTGAGGAGTGCTAAGGGGCTGGAATGATGGTTGTAACAATAATTACAACAGAAACAACATCCTCAAACAACTTCAGAAATTTGCACTTAGAACACTAGAAACGGGAGGACTAAAACCTTAGGATGACAACACCTAGGAAAATGCAAGTTTCTGGGTTAGTTTTAG
>SNQJ01S0016673.1:29802-92898 GCA_010110895.2 Picea sitchensis
AGACATGGCATGACAAATTTTATTATGTTGATGTGGCAAGACACTTGTGCACTAATATGTCAGGGTTTCCTACATGTAATCTTTTTGTCTGTAACTTCCATCTTAACTAGCATCAACATCACCTGACCCCTGTCGTCATGGCCCCTTTACCTTTTCTACTTTAATTTCTTTATTATTATTTATTAATTAAGACTAATAATGATTAATGGTTGGTGCACATTGACTAAGACTTTATTTATTATTATTAGCCAACCACCAATTCACATCCACGGTCAGGATTGTACTAGGTTGACCAAGACTTTATTTATTATTATTTACTTTACTCATTCTTCCACTTGGCATGATCTTGACCATGGATGTGGCCTATATCAGTTATGGAGCACAAAGGTGCATGGATTTAACACCACATGCACTTCCCATAAAAACAACTCAGGGGACATGCATTGCCTCCACAATGATTGCAGGTGGAAATTTGTGATCATTCTTCATTGTCCACATTGTAGATAGTGGTCCTAGAGATGATGAGAATCATTCTCCACAGAAAACAACCCCTCAAATGCCTCTTACTCACCATTTCTAAGCTCATTCATTTGATCAGCATACTCATCCAATGATGGTGGTCTAACACACATGAGGTATACTATCCATCGTTTCATATGAAGTATTTACATTTAATGTATTGGGAATCTAGGTAAGGATCATTGGTTGAAGTCAAATAATGAATCTTGATGCTTGGAAGTTATTCTCTTTGCCTTGTTTCACCTTGGTGGCCATCATATGTGTTCTAGTCAAGTGTTGTCACTCTTGGGGAAAATGGTTACTACTGGGAGGCTTTGATAAGAGTAATGTATCCATGCCCTTCCATACTTAACATTTTCCATCTATTTTCCCTTCATTGTCCTACCTTTTGGTATTAGTTTTTACATGTATCCAAAAAAGGTACGTACTTCATCCTCTTATGAGAAGAATGGGCTTGAATTCTTGAGGTTGATGCAGTTTTTAAAACAAAATAGAAAGAGCATGTTATAAATTCAAAATGTAAAAGAAAAATAAAGGGATGTGAATGATAAATTAAAAGCCAAGTAATCTTGAGCTCTACCTCCTCGCTATGAGGCCATCACCCCAAGTCCTAATGAAATGAATGCATATCTAAAGAAAGGACTTAATTGAATTATCCCAACCCCTGATGCAATAAAATGCATAAAACCAAAGAAAGGGGCTTGCAAAGTAAATAAATGAATATCAAAAGTTAATATAAGGGGTAGAAAGAAACAGTGTCGAGGAAAGGGTAACTCAATGCATTAAGTGTTCCCTCTACAAATTCTCTCATGGAGATGAACATCATATGTGGCCTTGGATTTCAATGACACCATGACCATGAATTAAACATGATATCGTACCATTAATCCACACTTACACCTTCATCGGTTTCTTGGGAAATACTCCTCTACTTGGGTACTGGCACACCTAATAGGATTCTATGATGGTCCTCCCATACCTAAGCTTGGAAAATTGCATTTAGTCATAACCTAGTGTGAAATTTGAATAAGATACCTAATATGATCTACTTACATAGATTTTACATTAAATATGACTCACTTTTATGTTATAATGACTCTTGTATCCATGATGGTTGGTCTCACTTGATTCTTTGAGCCCATGCCTGATGATGATGCATACTTGGACATGGTCCTTTGGATGACTTTGATGATTCTTCTTCCATACTATAAAGATGATGCCACACATCTTTTGGCGGACGTTGGAGCCTTGATGATGAGCAATGGACTATATGATGACTTGACACACTTATCGATACCCTCCATGTTGATTTTTTTAGCTTCGGGCGGGTATTCTCAAACTGCCCTAGGTGTTGGACATGTGGGAATCATTGTGGGCACAACATTACACTCTTCGTTTGGAGAAAATCACCATTAGAATGAAGTTGGGGCTTCATGGGTTTGGTGATGGGATTTGTGGGTTTGTGTTAGGGCTTCACACCCATAAGAAAAATCTAATTTGATGTTGACTTGTGGAGGGGCTTCTATGTTGACCCCTAAGACTTGTGTATAAAGGAGAGAGGTCCTTGTGACATTTCATATTGTGTAGAGTGTGTGGAGACATGATGGAGTTGGCATAAGTGAGTCTACACTTGTGCCAAGGATCTTGGTCATCTCAGCAAAGGAATGTTTTTTACTCTGGAAAACCTAGTATAGGAAGGAAGAAACCGAGTGAATCATACATAAGTGTTCGTAAAGGTTTTTGTACATGTACATGGGTTGCAGTGGGAATAGTCATGTATGTATGCAAGTTGCAGGAAGGTGAATTGTGTATGTACATGGGTTACAATAAGGTGAATTGTGTACGTCTGTACAATTTTTTTTGGGCAGGAGCAGGTCCATATACGCTAACATCAACATAAGTAAAAGTGATGTTAGCACACCATACAAGTGGTCTACAACAAATTTGTGGGCAGAGAGAATTTCTTGGAATTTCCTGAGGTTTGGTCTTCTCATTTTTCTGGTTATTGGAGGACAAGGTTTTCTCATATTTTGGTGGATTTGTATTAGTTGAGAGGGACATAAGTGTTTGTACATGTTTTCATACATGTACGTGGGTTGTAGTTGGCACAGTCACGTATGTATGCGGGTTGTAGGAAGGTGAATCATGTATGTATTGGGTTGCAGGAAGGTAAATCATGTATGTACGCAGGTTGCAGTAAGGTGAATCGCGTATACAAGGGTTGTAGTGGGCACAGTCATGTATGTACATGGGTTGCAGTAAGGTGAATCGCATACATCGTACAATTTTTTCTATGTAGAAGAAGTTTTGTACAAGCTGACGTCAACACCAGTACAGGTGATGTCAATAGGTCGTACATGTGGTCTGCAACAGATTTGTAAGTTGGGATTTGTCCCAAGTATTTTGTTGATATTTTATGGTTTTAGAAGGACAAGGTTGTCCTCATATTTTGGTGAATTTGTATTGGTTGGGAAGGTTAGTTTTCCCCTCAGAATTTCTTGAATTGATAAAGTTACAGAACGAAATTTTTTTGTCTCATGTGTTTGATTATTCATCTCTAATATTGTTGTTTCCGCTGCATATATTTTCAATCAATAATTTTCAGTGTAAAATTGTTGAGTGATAATAGCTAGGGTTTATTGTTAGCTTACTAGGAAGCAATTTTCAGATCTGAAAATTAGTCACATAGAGTTGCATGTGAAAATTGACATGGTAGCAAAGCTTGGGATATGAAGAGAAGGGAATCATCTTGAGACACATTTTTTAGGAAACAACACTAGAAGAGTGTTGTTCTTGGCCTTTGTCTTGTTCTTGTTCTTATTCGAGGCAAGGCATAGGTGACAACTCTAAGAGGGAGTTGTAGCAGTGTTGAGGAGTTAGCTCTAAGAGGGAGCTACAATGTTGTTGCAGGTGGCAGTAGGTTAGATGGTCTCTAGTTTGAGACATGGAGCAGATTGTCTAGACGAGCAGTTCTGGACTATTTCAGCTTAGTGGTGTGGAAAGTTGGGAGTTCTGGTGGATTGGTGGAGAGCTCGGTTCACAGCAATATGTTGTGTGGCGGGTTTCCAACTTCAAGGATGTACTTCCAATGGATTTTCATAGTGATTTGTGATGGGAGTGGCCTGGGTGCTTTGGAAAGAACAAGATGGCTTCATGTGTATGTCAGATTGATGAGATAGAGTCTTCATTAGGCCGGAGAGTTGTACATTGTCGAGTTACGACAGTGTATCAGGAATTTGACCTAGGAGGATGAGGACACTTGTAGAGATGAGTTGTGGAGGTCTAGAGTGGACTATACTATGTGTCCATCCATATCTTGGGATAGTTCAAAAGGAGTACATAGAATTAGTTGCAGCATGTGCGTAGACACTGAGATGTCTTCTCAAGTCTTGGGAACCATTTTCGCAGGGGATCTATGCACAAGAGGCGTTTCCGGGGTTTGGCAGACTATGGACTGATTGTATCCAAAAGGAGACTTTGTTAGAGTCTAGAGATGAATTGGATGATGTAATTGGGAATAATTTCATTGGATGATCGAGACTTAGGTAAACAGGATGCTTGCCTTGGAGGATTGCATGGTTCTTATATAGTGAGAGCCACCGACACATGACAGGGGCATAGGATTTGTTCGATAGATTCACAGGGTCTGACTCATGTATGTACAATGATCTTGATATGAGGACTAAGCATGTAGTATAGGGATCCGGAGCAGTGGTATTCTGAATGGAGTCAAGGGATGTGTTGTGAGTGGAAAATGTGTTATGGGTGCCAAGACTGTGTTCTCAAACTCAACGATTGAGGAGTAGGGATATGTAGTGTTGTTCTGGGATGGATATGTTTTATTGGATGCCCAGAGGATATAGCTTCATATCATCAGTGGTTCTTGGAGTTAGATAGGGCCATTCTATGAGATCTATGGCCAGTAGTAGCAGAGAGATAGATGAGGAGGAGTAGGTAGCTCCACTAGCGGTGAGGCGGGTAGCTCCACTAGTGGTGAGGCAGGTAACCCCACTAGTAGCAAAAGGTTCAAAGGAAACAAGTAGCTCCACCAGTGGTGAAGACTCATAGGTATCCATAGTTCAGATGGAATCAGCCCTCGAGATCCATTGGGGAAAAGAAACCTCCCAGGACTGTGCAGGGGACAGAGGATAGGGAGTAGGTAGCTCCAGAGGTTGTGTAGACTCAGAGGGAGTCTGAATTCATAGGGAGTCAATGGATTCATAGGGAGTCTAACTTTAGAGGGAGACATGAGGCTCAAAGGGAGAGTCAATCGTTCAGTGGGATCCAACCTTTAGGTCCATATGAGAGAGAAGCGTCTTCAAAGACTATCGGGAAGGTGTCATGGGTTGAGATGGCTAGGAAGGATGCTTAGGAGCGGGAGGATTCTAGGAGTAGGGTGTCTTTCGGGGAGGGATCATGACAAACCACAGGAATTTCCTTAGTGACAGGGAGAGCAGCTAATCAGGCAGATCGGAGAGCAGTTTTGGTAGCATATACAATGTGGGAGAAAGAGATACTCCCAAGATGGGAGATTAAGATACTTCCATGTGATTGTGGAGTCTGGTGAGAATACATCCCTCGCTAAGAGGGAGTGTTTATTTTTGTAGCTTAGGGAAGGTATTCTCACATGGCCCTTAGTGTTGGGAATGGGGGAATCAACGTGGGCACCATATTACACTCCTCATTTGGATAAAAAAAATATTGGAATGAATCTGGGGATTCATGGGTTTAGTGATGGGATTTGTGGGTTTGTGTTGGGGCTTCACACCCACAAGAAAAGTCTAGTTTGATGTTGACTTGTGGAGGGGACTCTATGTTGACCCTAAGACTTGTGTATAAAGGAGAGAGATCATTGTGACATTTCATATTGTGTAGAGTGTGTGGAGACATGATGGAGTTGTCATAAGTGAGTATGCACTTGTGCCAAGGAGCTTGGTGATCTCAACAAAGTAGTGTTTGTAACTCTGGAATATGTGTCCTAGGAAGGAAGAAACCAAGTGAATTGTACAAAAGTGTCCATACATGTTTTTGTACATGTACGTGGGTTGCAGGAAGGTGAATCGCGTATGTAAATAGGTGGAAGCAAGGTGAATTATGTACATCTATACAATGTTTTCTAGGAATGAGAAGGTGTGTATAGGCTAGCATCAACAAAAGTACAAGTGACATCAGCAAGTCGTATATGTGGTCACAACAAATGTTTGGGAAAAGGAAATTTATAGGGATTTGTTGAGGTTTTTTCTTCTTATTTTTCTGGTTATTGGAGGACAAGGTTTTCCTCATATTTTGGTGGATTTGTATTGGTTGAGAGGCACATAAGTGTCTATACAGGTTTGCGTAAATGTCACGGGTTACAGTGGGCACATACGTGTATGTACACAGGTTGCAGGAAAGTGAATTTCATATGTACGTGTGTTGCAGGAAGGTGAATCATGTATGTATGTAGGTTGCAGTGGGAACATTCACGTATGTATGCGGGTTGCAGTAAGGTGAATTGCATATAAGGGGGTTGTAGTGGGAGCAGTCATGTATGTACATAGGTTGTAGTAAGGTGAATCGTGTACGTACATACAAAGTTTTTTGGGCATGAGTAAGTTCGTACAAGATTATGTTAGCAGTAGTACAAATGATGTCAATAGGATGTACATGTGGTCTGCAATAGATTTTTAAGTTGGGATTTGTCCCAAGTATTTTGCTAATATTTTTTGGTTTTGGAAGGATAAGGTTGTCCTCAGATTTTGGTGAATTTGTATTGATTGGGAGGGCTATTTTTTCCCTCATAATTTCTGAAATTGATAAACTTACAGAACATAAATTTATGTCTCATGTGTTTGATGATTCATCTTGATCTTGTTGTTTTCATTGCATATATTTTCAATCAATAATTTTCAGTGCAAAATTATTCAGTGATAAAAACCAGGGTTTACTATTATCTCACTAGGAAGAAATTTTCAGATCTAAAAATTAGTCACATAGAGTTGTGAAAATTGAAACTCCTTCACACATTGGATTGTGGACGTTGCACTTTGGATCTAGTATGTTGCACATATGAGCTTGACGTGTCACTTGGAGAGATCATGGATCCCCTCAATGATGTTACACCCCTTGAGGACGTTGAGGCTTGGCTTGATGACGTGGCACTTGATGATGATGGTGCACCTCTTTAGATAGGTCATGGATCCCTTTCCCTTTATGGTGTCATGGTTTCGGTGGAGGATGTTTCACATGTGATGGGATTTTTCATTTGATGATGATGTGGCACTTGTTTGATCCGACCTAGCGCCTTTTGATGAGGAGACTGTTACCCCCCTCTCACCAGGGGGTAACTAGAGGATATCATGTCCCATGATCCACAATTAAGATAGTTTTCCTAGATATAATCATCAATAGTATCCACACTTGTAGCATCCCCTCATATACATTTCCCCTCGTCACTACTCATCTCATTCACACCATCATCATGGTTCATTTGATGGTGGTGGTCCAACACACATGAGGTACACTAGTCATTGTTTCATATAAAGTGTTACATTTAATGCATTAGGAATTTAGGCAAGGATCATGAGTTGAAGTCATATAATGGATCATGATGCTTGGAAGTTATGTTTTTTTCCTTGTTTTACCTTGGTGCTCATCATTTGTGTCCTAGTCCAGTGTTGTAACTCTTGGAGAACATGGGTACTACTGAGAGGCATTGATAGGGGTAACATACCACTCCCTTCCATTCTTAATAAACTCCATCCATTTTCCTTCTATTGTCCCATATTTTAGAAATGGTTGTTACATGTATCCCAAAAAAATGTGTGCCTTAATCCTCCTATGAGAAGAAGGGATAGAATGTCGAGGTTGATGCAGCTGGTAAAAAATAAGTAAAAATCACAATAAGAAATAAAGAAGGAATAATGGTATAAAATGACTGAATCGGAATCCAAATGTCATCTTCAGCTCTAACCCCTCATAATGAGGCAATCGCCCCTATTCCTAATGCACTGAATACATATCAAATTAAGAGGACTTAATCCAGTAAGAAAAATAACAAAAGTATGAACTTGAAAAGGGGACTTGAAAAGAAATAAAAGAATATCAAAATGAAAGATGGTGTTTGGAATACACACACTGCCAAGGAAAGGGTAAATCAAGCACCAAGTACTCCCTCTACAAAGGCACTCATGGAGATGAACCCACATGTGGCCTTGCATGGAAATGACACCATGACCGTGAAGTAAACACAAGGACACCTCATTCACTTATACTTACACTTTGAAGGGTTTCTAGAGAAATACTCCTCTACTTGGGTACTGGCATACCTAATAAGATCTTGAGATGGTCCTCCCATATCTAAACTTGGAAAATTGCATAAATTATTGAGCTAGTATGAAGTTTGAAGAAGATGCCTAATGTGAATTGCTTATAAGCCTCTTGTATTAAGTGGTGGATTAATTTGTATGATTCTAATGGTTCTTCTTGTAGTTGTTGGTTTTACCTGATTTTGTGAACCTTTCCTAATGATGATGCTTCCTTGACTTGGTCCTTTAGAGGATGTCTTCATGCTTGTACCTTGGAATATTTGCACTATACAGAGGAAATTTCACACTTGATGATGAGTGTTGGTTCCCTTGATGACGTGGCCTCCCCTAGATACCTTCCCACACCTCTTGGACCTTGGACATTGGATGGATAAGATTGGATGTTATAGATATGGCTTGATGGGATAGCCAAGGGGCATGACACCCCTCACCATGGACATATTTCCCTTTGAGGATTTGAGCTTGGGATTGATGACATGAGTGTTGATGATGATAGTACACCTCTTTGGAAAGGTTATTCATATTTTTCCTTCATGTCATCACACCCTAGCCCTTGAATGTTGCACATGCTAATGATGACATCATACATGATGAAGATTTGATGCTTGATTGGGCCGACCTAGTATTGGTGATGATGAGTTGGCACTTTTTGACAAGAATATGTGACCCTTGGAAGAGGAAACATGACCTTCCATGATGATTTACACCTTTTGAGGAGAGGTGTGGCCTTTAGAGGCCTTTGTACCCCTTGGAGGATGACAACACCTCCCTTAGAGACATTCACACTCACATGTGTGACCTTTTGAGGAGACATTTTGGTGTTTTACCATTATATTTTCATGTTTGAGGATATTTTGGGGGTCATCCTAGACCTATCCACATTGTATCATGGATCAATTAAATTTTAGGGGTTTTTTGAGAGGTAAAGCGCTAGGGATTCCTCGTATAAAAGGCTAGTGCTTCCCTCATTTTTAAATCATAACTCACACTTGTGGAGAATCACTTCTCTTGTCTTCTATACTTATTTCGCATTATGGATAACTTGTGTGCACCTCTTGAAGAGTGAGCGTGTGGATGGTTCTTCATATTTTTGTTGATGATCCATGTTCTACGGTTTCCTTATGCTCAACGACTTGGCTAGTAAGTGTTCTTTCCAAGTATTTATAGTTTGTTCTTGGTGTTTTAAGTAAATTCTTTATCAAATTGGTCATAATTTGCATGGTATCTTGTTCTCCTTGGATAACTTGTGTTTTGGAACCCTAGGAAGGCTTGCAATTGAGCTCCCTTCCCTTTTTTTCATTCATTTTAAGCTTGTTGAAGCATATAAGGTTGATTTTAGGGCTTCTGATTGTACTCCCCTGGACTTACCCTTATTGATTAAATTGTAGAGCTTGTGATTGTACTCCTCTAGGGTCTTTCACCTTTAAACTTCATTAGAAGCCTTAGAAGTCATAGGATGACATCTAGGGTTTTTGAGTGTACTCCCCTATCTTGTTTTCCTAGAGGATTTAGACCTAGGGTTTGTGATTGTACTCCCATAGGGTTTTATCCTTGTTTTTTGTTTTTTATCCTCCATAGAGGTTGCATGTTTGACTCCATATGACCAAGGAACCAAGATAACACTATTCTTTCTCTTTTGTAAGTGACCTTCAAACCCTAGATCTCTCTCTCTCTATCCTTGATGCCTTGTGTTAGATTTAGCCTTAGTTGCATTACATATTTCATTTTTAGTCATGTTTAGCCTAACATCTAGGGTTTAGTTGCATTCTTACCTAGAATCGTCTCTAACATCATTTATTGTTGCATTTTGCAATTTTCAACTATTAGGGCTTAGCATCTTGTGTTTTTTTAAAGTAGTTTTATGCTAGTTTAATTCAACAATCATTGGTCATTATTTTTATATTCTTTTAGCTTGCATTTAATGCCTCTTTCATTGCATTCTTTACTAGTTTAGGACTATTTATTTTCTACTATCATAAAATTGTCATATGCTAAAGTGAATCATATCTTTATTCAAGTTTTATTACAACCTTTTCTTTTTCTTTGATATCTAGTGTTTTAGGGCATTTACTTGATTCAATTCTTGTATTGAATATCTCTCGTTGTCTTAAAAACATCCCTCACACACACATTGAATTTGCTTTGTCTAAATCACCTTGACCAAGCCTTGAACCATGACCTAGCTAATGGTACAATCAAGTAACCAAGATTATTGGGTCATATACTTGTCTAGCCTTGTTATAGGATCCTTTGAGGTTACTAGGGAAGCCTACCTTGTGTCAATGGACCTCAATCCTTCACTAAAACAATGGAGGTAACTACTTAGGTGGCAGTGGAAATTGTTTCCATATGTTACACTTGTCAAGCATCTTATGAAGGATTTGTACAAGTGCCAGATTGGGCGATAACAGAGACATGACCATTTGATGATGCATTGCACCTTTTGGGGAGAGACGTGACCTTTGGAGCATTTACACCCCATTTTGGAGATGATTTCACTTTTATGATCCTTCTACACTCACATGTGTGGCATTTATGGAGGACGTATTTATGTGTTAGCATTGTATCTTTGTTTTAGGGGCATTTTTGGGGGTTAGCCTTAGACCTATATACCTTGTATCATGGATTTGTTATGTTTTAGGTGATTTTCGGAGGATATTATCTCATTCAGGGTAAATCACTTGGTTTCCTCATACAAATAGATGAAGTTCTCCTCATTTGTACACATTGTGAATTGTGGAGGATTACAACTACTTGTCTACTTCTATATTTTCTCTTTTGTTATGGATAAACGACTTATGTACCTTCTTGTAGAGATGATGTATGGATGCTTTCTCAATTTTGATGGATGATTCATGGTTAGGGTTTCATGGATGAGCATTTATTTACCTAGTAAGTGATTTTTCTAATTCTTTGTAGATTTATTTATTGAATGTATGAAGTGTGGATGTGCTTATCAAAGCGGTAAAAGTGCATTTTTCCTTGTATTTTTCTTAAATAGATCTTATCTTGCAAACCCTAGGAAGGTTTCTAGTGGATAAGATTCCCTTAATATTATTTTTAACAACTTGTTAAAGGACATAGGATGATTTTATAGGGTATGTAGTGGAATACCGTAGTGGTCATTTTGAAGGATAGATTTCTAATATTTGTAGTGGACTACTTTAGGGTTTATACAAAATCCATGTTTCACCTTTATCTTTCAATAAATTTCATAGTTTGACTCCATGAATCCTAAACAATAGTAGGATCACTAGTATTAAAACCCTTCAGACAATCCTTAATACCAAAACCTACCTTTTCTTCCTTGTTCTAGGGTTATATTAGGGTTTGCAACAATTATTCTTTAATTTTTAGCCACAACTAGGCTAGACATATGGGGTTTAATTGGCATTTTATTCTTTAAATGTATCTCGTCGTCATTTATTTCATTGCTAATTGAATTTTCAGCCCTCTATCACTCTACATATTGCATTTTCTATGGTTTTTATGTGCTCTTATCATTTTAGAAAATAATTCGTTGTAAAACCCTAGTTTGACTTGTGTTGTTAACCCTAGCTTTATTGATATTTAAATTTTTTAAAGAGTTGATTTATTACTCTTATTTTAACTAGATATATTACTCAAGTTTGTCATCTTTTACACAAGTTTTGCAACACCCATATATTTTTATTTTATTTGTAGTGTTTTAGGTTCCTTCTTGACTTATTGTAACTTGCTAGATATCACCAATTGTCTAAGATACTTCACACATCAAATATTGAAATTGCTTCATTGAACCACCTTATGCTTACCTTGAAAATATTGATCTTGAGGTGGTCTATTTGAGTCACCGATACAGGAGGCTATAGACTTGATCTCATATTGTTATAGGATTCCTTGATGTTATTAGGGAATCCTCCCTTGTGTTGGATTTCATCCTTCACTAAAATGAGGGAAGTGATTGCTAAGGTGATAGTGGTAACACTTCCATGTTACACTTGTCTTGGCCCTTGTGAAAGGATTTGCACAAAGGTGTTAGATATTGTGATAATAGTGCACGTTGACTAAGACTTTGTTTATTATTATAAGTCAACCCCCAATCACATCCATGGCCAGGATCATGCTAGGTTGACTAAGACTTTATTTATTAATATTTACTTTATTCATTCTCCCACCTAGCATGATCCTGACCATGGATGTGATCGGGGGGTCTCGCTCTGACAATTGATGGTTGGTGCACATATTCCTTGTGCCTAATCTACAATGTATGACCCATATCAATTACAGAGCATGAAGGTGCAGCCCTTTAACACCAAATGCACCACCCACAATTTAAAACCACTCAGGGGATATGCATTGCCTCCATAGTGGTTATGGGTGGAAATTTGTGATTTCACAAACCATTTTTGATACATCCATAAACCACTTACTACCAATCAAAAAACCACCTATCCATGTGTGTGTGTGTGTGTGTACACACACATGCATATGCATGCATACATACATATATAGAGCATGGCAGCCATGATTTTCAAACTTGGCTCCTTCAATTCGACCCCTTTCTCATTAATTCACTCCTCGAGGAGTATTCTAACCCCATCACCTATCAATTTATCACCATTGCAACCATTATACATATGTATCTTTTTCAAAACTAGGGATTTCTTTAATTTCATAAATTTGCCCAAAATTTTACACAAAACTAGCCCTGGAATCATAATTCACACAATCCACCTTGGAATTCAACCTTTGCAATTCAAGGGTTGCACCAATTGGTGTTGAAAAGTCATATTTTTCTCCATCGTTGGATTTATACAGCTATTTCATGGACATTTTGTCAAACACTTTTCCTGCATACTCTAATTATTCCAGTACAATCTAGTTTTTGGCCCATGCAACCTCAGTGTTGCAACCAATATATATGATACCACTTTGTAACATACACAATCACGCAATTGAGTTGTAATCAACATTATTACAGGTAATTTATAGACAAATAAAAATCAACAGTAGAAAAAACATTTCCCATAATAAAATTCCATTGGATGTAGCTTGTGTGGTTGGGAGGAATGATTGTTACCCTCATCACCCAGGTTGAATTCCTTGTGAGTGATATGTTGTGCCCTTAAATTGTTCTATAATATTCTCTTGTTGTTGAGCCCCCAATATTCTGAAAATACTTGTCCTCCATATGTTCTCTCATGGATTTCGGGGGGGGGTTCCATGGACATAGCAAGCACTGATATCCAGTGTCATGAACCACATGAAAAAAAAACATTTTTGAAATAATGTATGTCAATATCCATGTACATATTCATCCAATTAAACATATAAATTGATATGTTTCTAAGATACAAGGAAATATTAACAACTTGTACATATGAAAATACAACAACCTACATGTCTAGTGTTTCCCATAAATATTAATTACATTCTCTCCACAACTTGGGTATCTTCTAGGATACCCACAATGCCCATAGTATCCATTGTAAATATATACCGATTAATTTACAAAATAGAGGCATAAATATACCCTTTGCATTACAATTAAAGTTGGTAATAGCCTTTTAAATCTACATATAAATAACTACCATGTAACCTGGAATTGTTCTTGAACCAATACTAATTTTCCCCTTGACACTTCACCAAATAATCACATATTACTCATTTATGGTGACAACCACAATAATTATCCATCAAAATATAATCAATAAGACCAAATACTCCTATGTTATGAGTTACACTTGGAAAATAGCTCTATGGGGGTGTTTTTCCTCCCATTCATAGGCACCAGCTCAAGTAGGTTCCACCCCCATGTCAGGCTATGAAACAACAAAGGAAAATTTACTAGCTATGACTCTGATTTTCCTCACTCAACCCAATTCCCAATTATTATAGCCATAAAATAGTACTTCAACCCGTTTCTTTTGCAATAATTATTTTTGCCAACTCTCTTTCCCCTCATCCCTTCATGACACAAGGAATGGAATCCCCTTCACTACTAAGTAGTCCCTCTAGCTATCCAAATTCCTTCAAGTTCTTTAATGTAGGTTGGCCAAGAAATATATATTGTTGGAAAACAAGGAATCTCAATTGTGCATTATTTTCAATTTATCTAAACAAATGCCCACGAACATAATCATGGATTTCACAAATTATCATGGTTACAAACTACCATACTATCTTGGAAGAATTTCCCTCTGAATAGTAGCAACAACCATATGAATGAATAGAATGAAAGATTTCCCCACCAAAGGTTACCTTTCCAAAATATTGCATGAATTCCTCACTTGCATGAGCAATAGGTGCCCACCCATACGACACATAGGATAAAATAATAGGGAGGCTTTGGGAACTAGACACATGGAAGAAACTATTAAATAATATTTTATTGACCACCTGTATTTGCCATGTCATTGTTTTAGTTCCCCCATGGTGATCCTAAGGATTATCACCCATGATAAGAACTATGATAGCAGAGTACATACCATGGAGCACAACTTCAAGATTGATAAGAGATATGATTTACATAATAACTCCTTGAAGAATGGGATAACCTCCTTCAAATAACCCAAAACATTCATATATCCAAATCACATGCTCTCCTCAATATTGACTACATAACATCTATATATACCTATTCACTCAGGCCAGCCCCTATTACATATACAATTACCCTATTGCATATACATTTAAATCCATATGTGCCCCCCCTTTGTGTAATACCCCTAGGCTGAACCCAATTGTAAATGTAAAATGCAAATGTACTTAAGATGGTGAGTTGTTTGATATCATTTTTTTATGCACCTTTCATGGCATTGTGCATGCATGTACTTCCCACTAAAATGATGAAGTGTGCACCGCGCAGCAACTTAAGTGTGTGTGATTTTGAGTCCAGGGAGCCTTTGTGTATATGTTTTGTTTTATAGGCTGGTGAGCCAGTTATTATAAGCTAGGAGGCTTATGTTTTGTATTAGGCCAGAGAGCCTAGATGCTCAAGGACAATGCACCTGTTTTTGTATATGTCTTATCATTAATATAAAATACATTTTTGCACACAGACCGACCATGATAAAAGAGCATGAGGGACTAAAGTCCACTAGGGAAGTGGGGCAGCCGAAGGAATGTTGAGCAGAGAAGGGGCACACTTCTTGGGGTGGGATAGGCATGTGAGGAATGAGATACTATAGGTTGTTAGTTTGATTTGGCACCTGTGACAGAGTCTTTCTTGTTGTCTATGATCCATTAGCCTAGTTAGAAATCCCTTTACCCAGGTGGAGTTTATTCCCAGCTCGGGGGTGACCCACTGTTGAGAGTGATGAGCAATGTGGTCTAAGGCTGGGAGGTTCGTGGAAGGTCTGCACACAATTGGTGATATTCTTACCAAGATAAGTGTCAATTGTGTGATAAATTACATGTTTCATTATTATTTACGTGTTTATTTTTATGGATTTATCCTATGTGTGGTTTATAACTATCTTTATGTTTATGGTATTGCATGTATATGTTTCATGTATATGCTTTATTGTTATTTCAATATGAATCTATGCATTTCTGAGTGTATTTGTATGTTTACGTTTTTATATAAGTTACGCAGGTTTGTTTGTATATGTTTTAATTGCATGTATTTCAAAAACTTTATGTGTGGCATAGCTTTCGATTGGATGTTGGAATATTGCAGTATGTTGAGTAGAGAATAGAAAGTGTTTTATGGAGTAGCATGGCACAAACTAGGTGGTTGGGAATGTTACACTGGGTCATATCAAGTGGATTTTTCTGGCTTCACTTTGCTTCAGCTAAGAAAGATTTTAAATTTATCTCTTCTGGCACAAAGTCATCCCAAATATCCTCAAAACATGGTAACTTCTCACGAGCACAAACACCTTGGACCAAAGGGTTTCCATCATGAAACAAATCCCCTGACCAGTGCGGGCACCAATTCCTCATACACAACTTTTGTCCCTACGGTAGCCAATTGATATCTCAATTTTGTGATCCTTTCCAAGCAACTAAGCATTGTATCTATGCCACTCATGTGGATGGATAAAATATTGTTTCTCAGATCATGTTCCTGAAGACACTCAAACTCTAGCATAATGCAACCTTAAAATCATACATATTTGGTATTTTTCTTTGCAATGTGAGTGATAAAATGATCCTTCACTAAATAAAAAATGATTTTATTTTCCTTATCCAACTTCAAATTATTTTTGGCCAATAGTTTTATGTTGGTAGGTATATTGATCTTTGTCTGAACACACTCCCAAAGCTCAATATCTTGCAACAGCATTTGCAACATGCACTTCCAATATGTAAAATTGGAAGTACCTTCCAACCTATCACCCTTTGTAAGGCCAAGAATAGTCATCCCTACAAATCTAAATCAATCTCAAAGAAAAACCGACAACAAATGATATATGCCCTTCTGGCGATTTAAGCACTTCTCCCAAGCAACTTAGGGTTTCATACCCAACAACCTATAATAGTAGAAGCACCTCTCCCAGGTAAAAAACGAAATACCCAACTCCCTCTTCACCAGAGTTATCTTGGTAAACCATCTGCCAATGCAGTGGAATTTTGAGGGATATGAGTGAAATTCATGGAATTCAGCCTCAACTTTGAGGTTCCTGGATCTGTTTCGTAGGCTTTTCAGCCTTGAGGGTGAATCCTAAATAATGGCCTCATCGTCTCAAACCTATTGATATTGTCTATTTGGTTGGCCGGATCACTCAACAAATTAACTCATTTGTTGTAAATCACCCTTCTAGCATTCAAGCACTTCCTCCCAAGCACACAAGGGTTTCATACCCAACAACCTATAATAAGTCAAGCACCTCTCCTAGGTATGTAACAAATGAAATACCCAACTCCCTCTTCACCAAGAGAGTTATCTTAGTAAAACCATCTATAATACGAAGTGGAAATTTTGAGGATATGAAATTAAGAAAATTCATAAATTCAACCTCAACTTTGAGGTTCCCTGGATCTATTTCCTGTAAACTTTCAACCTTAGGAGTGAATGTGAAATATGAATTACAATAGTGTATATTTCACTTATTCCCACCCAAATACTTAAGGCATCTGAAGAAAATAAACACTAAACAAAATTACTTCAAAGGTATTAAATTTCCAACTCTAAGAGCATAATCCCCAACATATAACAAATATAAAAATAAGTTATAAACAACAATTTGTTTACAACCATAAATTTGACCTCTTAGCTTCTATTTACCTATCGAATCACTCAACAAAATTAACTCATTGTTATGTTAAATCAATATACTTAACCAACAGTAAAAATTAATCGATAACCATCAGAACATATGATTAAAATCATATCTACAAGTACATATAGTTTGGAAAACAAAACACACTTCATATAAACACAAGAATTAAGTTACAAGTACATATCAATATCTTATCACAAGCTGTTATAATATAGTCCTTCAAGATTATCAAAAGATAAGACGCTATAATGCATCCAAACCCTAGCTAGGGATTCCTCCATCATTATTGAACCCTAAACAACAATCATGGCATATCAAGCCATCACACCAAGCTACTCCTACCCACTACAAATTCTAAAAAACAAGCTAGAATAAAAACAAACAAGTCCACCCTTGATCTTTCTCAAAGATTAACTTACATAAGCTCTCCATGCAAAGTGCTCAAAGTCTCCTCTAGAGTTTATTTTCCCACAAACCCTAGGTGATTTTCACATGAGGAACTCTACCCTAACACTTTAAGTCTCCTATAGGTTTTTTCTCACACAAACCCTAGAACCCTCCTCCCTTTAACAAAAACAAGTATAGACTCAAGAAAAGTTCATCTTGAAGATATGATGATCTAAACTCTACTCACATGCTTACTACACGTAAATAATCTCTCCTCCCTTTATATAGAAGGAGAACAAAAATAATAAAGTGGAATAATTCCAAAATAAACCTAATATAATCCTCAAGATAAGGTCTCCAAGTGAAGCACTCTCTCTCCACAAAGTGAACACATGTCAAGAGAAATATCCTTAACTGATTAGCTCTCCAAGCATGGGCTCCATGTGTTAAGTGATCCTAACTAAAAATCTCCTCGCTCTCTAAGACCAGCATCCAATGATCCAATGTTCCTCCTTAACATGTGTGTTCTCTCGGTCTACAACCAACCTTAATAAATGCGCCCTCAACTCGAGTGTCCTCAATTCAAGCACGCTTACTCCTAAGGCATGCCAAGTGATCCCAATGGTGCTAGGTCTAAGCACCCTCAATCCTAGTGCCCAATGTTCCTCCTCCAAGGTAGATCCAACACACATGCATATAACCATCCTCTTCAAGATCCACACCATGTACAATATATCAGTGCCACATAAGATAACCACCTCCTTAAGGTGTGTTCCACATTAATAAACAACAAGTCCAAGGTCAAGAAACCTATTATAGAAATATCTTTAAATGTCACCAACCAAACGGTATAAGATACAACTAAGGGACTAGAATTTCACCATGAACCCCACATCACATTAAGTCACCCAAAATCTAACACTCTTCACCATTAAGATCATGTTTGACCTTTCGTGTCTCATCGCCTAAGGAAGATAAATAAAAATAGATCAAATTAGTTGGCTCATGGCCATACTTGTAAGGTCTCTTTGTCATGAAGGCTACTCTACTCTTGATCAATATGATCATGTTCAAGATGAATATTTTCATTCAACCCTAATGGAATACTTTCTTTGGGATGATTTTCACCTCCTTCCTCTGGAATTTTTACATTCAACCCCTCCAACAACTACTCAACTTGATTTTCAACTTCATATTGGAAATTAGAAATCACTACATGTTGTACCTTTTATATCAATAAAAATTCTTCATTATGATCTTCACAAGATTTTCTCCTTATTAGAGATCACATTTTGACCATAGGTATATTGATTCTCAAGTGGAATCCACAACTTGTATCCCTGGACTCCTTTTGAATATCCAACAAATATGCACTTTACTAATTTGTTGTCAAGTTTTTTCCCTGATCAACTTAGGTACATGCATATAAGATTCACATCCAAAAACCTTTATATGTTAAATATAATCCTTCTCTTCACTCCAAACCTCTTCTAGTGTCTTGTCACCCCAAAATGAACTAGGTGACTTATTGGTAAAATAGTTTGTTGTAACCACACCTTCATACAAAAATCTTTTTTCCAAAAACTACAATTTTCTTTCATGCTCCTAGTTTCTCCATCAAGGTTTGATTCAACCTCTCAGCAACACCATTTTTCTAAAGAGTATGTGGGGTGGTATTCTACATTTCAATACCTTGAGATTTGTAAAAGAACCTGAACTCGTTAGAACAATATTCATGTCATTGTCACTTCTCAAAGTCTTCACCTTCTTCTGACTTTACCTTTCAATGAGGGAAACAAAGTTCCTAAAACTTCAAGTGCATTACTTTTCTTCCTCATGATGTAAATCCACGACTTTCATGAGGATTCATCAATGGAAGTGATAAAATAGTGATATCCTCTAGCACAGACTATATCCATAGGCCTGCAAATATCATAAAGTGCCAATTCAATCACCTCCTTAACTTTGTTGTTATTCAAGGAAAAATGAACCCTCTTCTACTTTTCGAGCACACATGCCTCACAAAAATAAAAAGAGACCTTCAAATAATCAATTCCATGGACAATTTTATTACATATCCCTCATAGGTTCTTTTCACCAAGATGCACCATCTAGTGATGCCATGACATCATGTTTGATGTATTCAATGATATAACTAATTATATGACATTACATTGCCACTACCCTTGACTTGAGTAGTTACATCCACTTGAATAAAGTTCCAAGCCAAACATCATTGGCCAAAATCATAGACCCTCAAACAAATATGCAACATCATTTATATAAGATGACATGAACACCTACATCAACCATTTGGCTCACTAAAAGTAAGTTCCATTTGAATCCCAATGCATGCTACACATTGGGAATCTTCTTCACAGATCCATCTTTGTATAGGAATTTTACACTACCATGTATGACAATCTCATAATTGAATTTGTCCCGAAGAAATATTTCGCTTCCATGTGAATTTTCATAATCCACAAACCACTTCCTATGAGGATTTACATGGAAGGAAGCTCTTGAATCAATCAACCATGCCTCGTCATGGGTAGTGGTTAACAAACATGTGATATATATGTTTCCTTCGCAACTTGAAATCCTAGCAACTAAAACATCCTTATTTTCTTCTTTCTCCTTCAAAGGGTCAACCTTGATTTCACTCTCCATGTTCCCTTTTTAATGGCACCTCCATAAAATAAACTCAAAATACTAGCAGTTGAATCCACCTTGTTTGCTTCTTTCTCCTTTGAAATATCAACCTTGGATTTTCTCTTCTTGTTCCATCTTTAATGGCACCTATAGAAAATCAAATCTTGTCTCTTCCTACCTTTGTTGGCATATCTTCCTTTAGATCTAAATTTCCTCCTAGTAGATCTCTAATCATTTCCCTCCTTAGAAAAACCCCTAGTCACGAAATATTATAAACCAATTTTTATTTTAGAAGTTATTTTATGTGTCTCCTCCTATAGAAATCGACTCATCATCTCAACAAAGTGGATATTTTCTACTTTTATAACTCCATTGATGGAAACTATAAGGTTCTCCCAAGAATCTGAAAGACTACATAGCAAGGCTATGAATGCTTATTCTCTTTTACTTTTTCACTAATAGACTTGAGATTATTAAGAAAGTAATTGAAGGCATTAAGGTGATCCATAATCCTATCACCATCATTATATTTAGAGTGTACAACTTCTCCCACGGGAATATCAAAATCATAAGATATTTAATAATATACAACAAGCCAATATTGTCCCAAATATTCTTTGTTGTAGTTTCCCCTAACAAATTCTTTAACACAAAATCAAATAAATTAAGACCATCCACATACCATCAAGGCATTGGAATTATCATTCATCTTGTCCCAATCCTCTTGCTTCATAGTGTCGAGTTTTGTGTCCTTCATGATGACTTCCTTCCACTCTCTTTCACTAAGCAGGTATTCCATATTTAACTTCCACAAATTGAAGTTGTGTCCATTGAATTTATTAATCTCCTAACGTCCTAATGTCATTTCTACTACCAAAAATATTATCCTAGCCTCTCAATAAATATAGCTACCTCAAAAATCATCGATGCACCAACACAACACTTGTTGGGTTAATATTTTCAACTTGGAAAATCAGATCTATCTGCCTCTCTAACCACAACCTCAAAACAAGGCCTCGACAAACAAATATTCTAAAAACTTGTCTTGGTGACAAAGGCATCCCCTTAAATCCAACACTTGTTGGGTTGATATTTTTAACCTAGAAAATCAGATATATTTAGCTCTCTAACCACAACCTCAAAACAATTCCATGACAAACCAATATTCTACAAACTTGGATTGGTGACAAAGGCATCCCCTTAAACCTAGAGAGCAACCTACAACTAATAGATAAGAATATATAACACAAAGATACACAAATTAGAGATGAAATTCAAAATAATAGAACAATCGTAGAAAAGAAACACACACAACAACAAAGAAGTTTTTCTCACAAGGATAAATGGTTGTTCACCTTATTGTTTGTTTTCTTTTATAAAGAATGTCCAAACATATAAACAACACTTACCATAAATTGGGAATACAATCGGGAAACTAATATGCTTATAAAACACAATAATGAAATCTAGATATTTCTTTACACATTCCATATACAAGTGGAAACTACTAGTTACACAGATGACGTAACCAGCAATAGTTTTCAAACTTTCACCATCTTGAAAGTGGAAGTTGAGACTCTTTCATACCATCATTGTTGTGACCTATTTTTTACTAAGTGTTGGCGTAGAGTAAACTTTAGTAGAAGATGAATCTACAAGAGCCAAGAGATATTAGCATGCATACATGGTTCTATAGAAGCCTAAGTATGTGGAGGCTGAGGATTCATTTTATACATCCTCTATGCATAATTCCCCCAATCCTCTATGAATTTATCAAAAGACACTGACTCTTTTGGATGAGTGAGTTATAGCTAGCAAGTTCCCTAGTATATTCCAAAAGATTCCATAATTGCTCCAATCACCTTTATAATTGAGAATTGTAATGATGTAAAGAGATATAGTTGAGAGGTTGGTGATTATTATCATTATGATTGTTAAGAATTGTGATTTGTGCACTTTGTCATGAGTTCTACATCAAATTTATGTTGTATTACTCATTTTTCTAATGCAATGGAGATTCATTCAATTGTTTGTTTATGTTCATTCTCTATATGGATGAGTTATATGTGATTGATATGAATTCTATTAGTTATGTTACTTTAATTGAATGTGATCAAAGGATAAGTGAATCAATGCAACCCTCATTCAAGCTTCTACAAGCATGTTGCAGTAATGGTTTTTTGTCCACTCATTTTTCTTCTACTATTTCTTCAACCGAAACAGTATTTTCTTCAGTGCCTCTTTCCTTGACAAAGGTAATCTTGGTGGTCTTATCTTGAGCCAAATTTTTAAGAGATGAGTTGCATTCAGTCACTTCCACTTTGCCACCAAAACACAAGCCTTCATGCTTGACCCTATTTTTGGATATAATGGGATTTATAATCCCTTGGCTTATCTTGCCTATCCCTTTTCCATTTTATCCCACTTGTCTCATTAGCATGGAACCTATGCCTCTTGTATGTTATTCAAAATTACCAAAGAGATCTTCTAAAATAGATTGAGAAAGGTCCTTGGAGGGTGAGTTTACCATGTTTTGTTGTGTCATGGTGTTGGCTTATGTAGTAGCAATGGAAGGTTCCTTCACTTCCTTGGTATCTTGAACAACTACATGTAACTTGGTCAATTCCTCCTCCATTGTTGTCAATTCTTGGTACAATCGAACCATCATCTAAGTGAGCCTTTTTTCTCATTGAACATATAGTTCGATTACTTTCTCTCCCAATTACAAGAGCTAAATTTGGCTCTTTTTTTAATCTATCATAATAGTGGTGAGAGAGTCTTGGAATTCAACTAAGTGTTCCTTTAGCAAAGGCAACTATTTTTCAAAAGTCTCAAGGTCCTTTTCCAGGTCTACTATCCTCCTATCAAACTTATGTATTTTCTTCTTCAATTGTTGATTCTCCTCTTGGATTTGCACAATAATGGCCCTATTACCCCTTATCTGCATAGGATCGTCCCCAGTGATTTTGATACTTGAAATATAGGGTACTTAATAAATCCCCCTAGGGTTTGGACATGTAATTTGATTCATTCATACTTTTGGGCATTTTCACAGTTCCCAATGTAGTCCATAGTTCATAAGGTAGTTCACAGATCTCAAAGCATTGATAAAAACACTTTTGGAATATTTCTACATACATGGTTCCCCTCATCATATGCCACATTGAAGATCCTTGAGAACCCTCTTCATTCACCACCTATGAATTATTATTCACTTGATAGGAGGGTCGACCTCACATGTGTGGATGTCATACTAGTTGTTGGGAATTGTTTAGGCATGTTTTGACTTGAGGGGTCAATTTCCATCATCCTTGGAGGTTGTTTGCTTGAGATATGGACATAATCTTTCCTTTAGGGACTATTTGGAATACTTTTGGATACTTTAAGAGAAGCCTTCCACTTCTTGGAGTCGTATTCACTCATATCATGAGGTCATTCCACCTTTGGAGTATAAACAATGTCTTGATTCTTCCTTGAAGGACTAATTCACAATTATTTGAGGATTATACCATGCATTTGAGGAGTAAACCTCTTCCTTGAATACCTCATATATGAAATTTTGATGTTGATTTGTAGGGTCTTCCCCCTTTTGAAGGAATTTTTACCATATTCTATAACGAATTTCTATCTTGGAGGCCAAACGCCCACCTTGCAGAAGACTTTGAAGTCTCCCCTTGCATGATTTGTGGAGATCAGTTGGAGCTTACCTCTCCTGGAATCCTTTGGAGGATAAATACTCCAACTTGGGTCACTTTCCCCCCTCATTGTAGGAGATGTTCCTCTCTCTTCGGGATGTTTAAATTTAAATGATTGTACATGTGGCTTGACCACTTTATTTTATTGTTTTTTAGAATAATTGATTGGAGGAAATTGTGTTTTACTCCTCCATAAGCTAAATTTTAGGATTTCACATGGGATAATACTATTTTATTGTAAAGGAAGGTGAGTATCACTCTATAAATAAAGATGCTTTTTCTTAATTTGTATTCATGGTTGGATTTTTGGAGCTCTCATTCTTTGGAGATTAGTTAACATATTGTTTTTGGAGCATATGGTTGTGTAAGGGTTTTATATTTGTGGCTTGACCACTTTATTTTATTTTGTTTTAGAATAATTAGTTGGAGGAAATTGTGTTCCTCTTCCATAGGCTAACTTTTATGATTTCACATGGAATAATACTATTTTGTTGTAAAGAAGTTGAGCATCACTCTATTTGATGCCCTTCCTCATTTGTACTCATGGTTGTATTTTTGGAGATCTCATTCTTTAGAGATTAGTTGAAATATCATTTTTGGAGCATATGGTTCTGTAAGGGTTTTATGTTTGTGGATTATTGTTGTCAGTTCCTTAAGCTTCTCATCTTGGTTTTATTTGGTGCATAAGGATTAATGGTGAAATGTTCAAGTCTTGTACAATCCTTCAAGATCGATCCATTTGAGGGGTGCTTCTACAACTTTGAAGGAAGATGTTATAGGTTTTTTAACTTCCTTCTTCCTTTGTTGATTTGGTGGTTATTTGTTGCCTTACTATGTTTTTCCTTTGATTCCCTAGCAAGAAGTATTAAGTAAATTCATGAAAACATAGATGATCTTGTTAGTGAAGGTTTTCCATCAAGGTTCCCTTCTTGTGGACCATGATATTCATTGTTGATATTGATTCGGTGAAGAATTATTATTCCTTTTGGTTCTAATCTCAAAGCCCTAATCCTTGAAATAAATATGCCAACTCTTTGGAGGGTTTCTTCCTGACCCCGTAATCCATTTGATTCACCTTGAATCCATTACCTTTGTTGCACTTGGAACTAATATTTATTTTCTTCCATCACTTATTTCAAAACCCTAAAAACCCCATAAATCCATTTTACTAAGGCTACTCTCAGCTTCACCTTGTTCCTCATCATTTGGTCTTGGTAATCCTACTAGGGATACCCCCCTTGAGCCGAAAGAAATCCATCCTAAAGTGCAGAGGATAGGTTACTAAGGTGAGAGTGGTGACCATCTTAATATTTTCCCTTAATTTGTACCTTATGAATTAGGGATTTTATCATTAAGTACAATTTGAGCGATAACAAGCCCTTACGTTTTCCAACCTTTCTCTTTCCAGTGCTTTACCCATGTTGGGTCTTGATTTCTCCTTAAATTTATAGTAGCTTGTTGAAGGTCACAAATTCAACCTCTTTGATATTGATACGATCTATAAACAATAGACCTATGGCCCATCTGTCTCACCAACAGGGATATTCATTGCGGAATTAATGTGCAATGTCTCTGCAATTCACCATTAACACCTCTTTAATTCTTGTTCATTAATTGTTATGAATTATTTATTATGAATGGGTTCAAAGGCTCGATTCAAATTGCTTGTGGTGGCTAGATCAATGCCCAACAATGGCAAACAAGTCCAATTAAACCTTCACAATTCTACCATGTGTAATAAGTAGTGCATGTTATATCCATTTGACATATATTTTGACTGCAAGCAAGAGGTAGTAAGCTCCATTCTTGTTGATATTATCAACCATAGCCAAAAGGAATTGAATATATTTATAATTTAAAACCTAGTTAATGATGGTTGTACCTGATAATCAAAATTCACAACAAGAGAAGTATGTCTATAGCATGTGGTTTGCACAATATTTAACCAGAGCATAATGAATGTAATTTAACTACTATGCTAATACATATGGTATAAACCATGACTATGCATATAAATCCTTGGAACACCAATTCAATAAGGGAGAATGAATTGGTCACTACCATCCACACGTTGGAATTTCATGTTAGACTACACAATTGACTTAGAGTCACTAAAATTTTGTCACATGTGACATCATTACGATGTTAAATTGCACAACTAACTTTTAACATGTTTGTGACACAATGTTGTCTACCACTTTGAACTACACAAGTTTCACTACAATATTGAACCTATAATAATCAGTTTATGTCGTTCCACGTTCTCTAACAAACAACCAAATCATTCTAACAAATTTTGTTATTTGAGTATCTATGTTAGGGGCTTTATGCCCTAACATATGTGAGTCATGTTATGTAGGTCCCTAATCTCATTTCGTGTGAGCCCAACACAAACATATTATCTTTTAATTAGCGGAAGATAGGTTTCAAATGTTATTCCAAATTGGCTTATTGGGAACCCATGATCTTTCAATGGTTGACTTTTTTTAATTTATTTTTTTTATTTTTAAAATTTTGAAAGTGAATTAATCCTATTTTGTGATTTGTATTCGGCATTGATTTGACTAAATGCATCTCGATTTGATGAGAATTGTCTAGTAAAGAAAATAAAAAAATAAACACACCATGTTAAAAACCCCAAAAAATTGCTAGTTAGGGAAGATGAAGGAGATAGTGGTCATTGGTTAAATCATCATCTATAGAAGATGAAGGAAACAATTGTCACAAGTATGTCTCCTCTTGTATTATCATTCCTTTATATCTATGTGCAAGCAAGAGTGTGAGTTTAAAACAAGGGACTTGTCCTCATCCATAACAACACCAGCTTTGCACTGAGAGAAAAGAACACAACGATGCTTGTTTGCTTTGGTTGAAGTTTATGCTCATTCTCATCGGTCTCTTTTTAAAGTTCTACTCACTCTCATCGATCTCTTTTTAGGTATGCTCAATTTATTTTACTACATGGGAAAAAATGGTAAGTCTAACTTGTTTCTCCACATATTGGAAACAAACAATATTCTAACCTTATCTCTTATGGCACAAAGTCATCCCAAATCTCCTCAAAACATGTTAACTTATCACGAGCACAAACACCTTGGACAAAGGGTTTCTATCATGAAGAAAATTTATTCAAGGTAATGGGCACAAATTCCTCATCCACAAATTTTGTCCCTATGGTATCCAATTGGTATCTCAACTTTGTGATCATTTCCAAGAAGCTAACCATTGTATCTATGCCACTCATGTGGATGGATAAAAGCTTGTTTATCAGATCATGTTCTCGAAGACACTCAAACTCTCTCATAATGGAACCTTAAAATCATACATATTTGGTATTTTTCTCCGCAATGTGAGTGATCAAATTATCCTTCACTAAATAAAAAATGATTTTGTTTTCCTTATCCAGCTTCAAATTATGTTTGGCCAATAGTTTTAGATTGGTAGGTATAGTGATCTTTGTCTCAACACACTCCCAAAGCTTAATATCTTGCAAAAACATTTTCAATATTGACTTCCAATATGTAAAATTGGAAGCACCTCCCAACCTATCACCCTTTGTAAGGCCAAGAATAGTCATCCCTGCAAATATAAAGCACACTGCAAAACAAAATTGACAAAAAATCAAGTATATCACCCTTCCAGTGTTCAAGCACTTCCTCCCAAGCACACAAGGGTTTCATACCAAAAAACCTATCATACGTCAAGCACCACTCCTATGTATGGAACAAATGAAATACCTGAATCCCTCTTCAGCAAGAGAGTTATCTTAGTAAAACCATCTATAATATGAAGTGAAAATTTTGAGAATATGTACTTAAGAAAATTCATAAATTCAACCTCAACATTGAGGTTCCCTGGATCTATTTCTAGTGAACTTTCAACCTTATGAATGAATATCAAATATAAATTACAATAGTGTATATTTCACTTATGTCCACCCAAATATTTAAGGCATCTGAAGAAAATAAACACTAAACAAAAGTACTTCAAAGGTATTAAATTTCCAACTCTAAGAGCATAATCCCCAACATATAAAAAATATAAAAATAAGTTATAAAAAACAATTTGTTTACAACCATAAATTTGACCTCTTAGTTGTTATTCACTTGTCGAATCACTCAAAAAAATTAACTCATTGTTATGTTAAATCAATATACATAACCAACAGTAAAAAATAATCGATAACCATCAAAACATATGATGAAAATCATATCTACAAGTACATATAGTTTGGAAAATAAATCACACTTCATATAAACACAACAATAAAGTTACAAGTACATATCAATAGCTTATCACAAGCTAGTATAATATATTCGTTCAAGCTTATCACAAGCAAGGACTCTCCAATGCATCCAAACCCTAGCTAGGAATTCCTCCATAATTAGTGAACCCTAAACAACAATCATGGCATAGCAAATCATCACACCAAGCTACTCCTACCCACTACAAAGTCTCAACAACAAGCTATCATAAAAACAAACAAGTCCACCCTTGATTTTTCTCAAAGCTTACCTTACACAAGCTCTCCATGCAAAGTGCTCAAAGTATCCTCTAGTGTTTGTTTTGCCACAAACCCTAGGTGATTTTCACATCAGGAACTCTACCCTAACACTTCAAGTCTCCTATAGGTTTTTTCTCACACAAACCCTAGAACCTTCCTCCTTTTCACAAAAACAAGTATAGACTCAAGAAAGTTCATATTGAATATATGATGATCTAATGAACTCTACTCACATGCTTACTACATGCAAATACTCTCTCCTCCCTTTATATAGAAAGAGGACAACAATAATAAAGTATACTATTTACATAATAAACCTAATCTAATCCTCAAGATAAGGTCTCCAATTGAAGAACTCTCTCTCCAAAAAGTGTGCACATGTCAACAGAAAGATCCTCATCTGATTATCTCTCCAAGCATGGGATCTAAGTGTTAAGTGCTCCTCACCAAAAAGTTCCTTGCTCTCTAATACAAGCATCCAATGATCCAATGTTCCTCCTTAACATGTGTGTTCCCGGTCTACAACCAACCCTAAGAAATGCACTCTCAAATCGATTGTCCTCAAGTCAAGCACTCTTACTCCTAAGGCATGCCAAGTGATCCCAATGGTCCTAGGTCTAAGAACCCTCATTCCTAGTGCCCAATTATCCTCCTCCAAGGTAGATACAACATGTTATAACCCTATATTTCATAGTATCACCTAGTGATTGAAATTTCTTTCTCCAGTCATTTTACATTGTAAATAATATTTCATTCTGCAAATAATTTCCAAAAAGAAAAAGATAAAAATAGAAAAAATGAAAAAATGAAAAGAGGGTATGAAAGAAAGAAAAAAAAAATAGAAAAAAAAAGAGAGAAAAACAAGAAAATCCCATCAAAATAAAATTAGTTTGAATCATATTGTCTAATCATGATCAAACATTTTAAATTTGTTGTTGATAGGTTAGAGAATAAATTTGGTCAAATTGTTTAATCTTGGCCAAAGTAGTTAGGTTAGAGTAATAATTAATCCAAGAGTCTAAGTTGGATTAATGTGTTATATGCCTAGGTTAGGAGATAGGTTAGGTGATTTTTGTCTCAAGAAAATTGAAAGGGGATTTCAAAATATACCCTTAGTTGATTAAATTTGTTTGGTCAAATTGTTTAATCTTGGCCAAAGTAGTTGTGTTGGAGTAATAATTAATCCAAGAGTCTGCTGGATTAATGTGTTATATGCCTAGGTAGGAGATAAGTTAGTGATTTTTATCTCATGAAAAATTGAAAGGATTTCAAAATATACCCTTATTTGATTAAATTGGGTTATTATAGCATGAGAAAATAAAATTATAGTGTAAAGTTGCAAAATGCAAGCATGGGGCTTCATAACATATTTTATCCTAAGTTTGGAAGTGGACAAGACATTTTGTCTTGTATTGCTTAATTCCCGCACAAGTCTCCATCGGCGACATCCACCTCTTTATCGATCAACGGTCCTCAGCCTTTTTAGGACCCCCGGGACCTTTCTACCTTTTGAATGGGGTCCGAAAAGTGGTTTTCCACGCATCTATCCCACCTAATGTAGCACTTCCTCAGCATTTCGGACCCCCCTTCCTATTTCCACTTACCTCCTGCACCCCCTTCGGAAATCTGTTAAACCAAAACCCGATACCACTCACCTCACCTCTCACATCGCATCCTATCACCATGTCATCTCATTCTACTCCTACATACCTATTAGCCACTAAACATCTATGTGACCGCTTAACTTCCCCATAACAACCTCACACTTCATGTAACCCGGGATATCCTCTGTATATCTTAAAAACCCATTTCACATCATGTTACACCATTTTTTGATGAAGACATCGTGGAGGCCATGTCGAACCCAGCTATCAAATTAACCGCCATCACCTCTCACCATCAACAGACAAATCTCTTCCCCGAGTAATACAGTTCTGCCACTATTTTATCAGAAGCTCACACTATGGCCCCTGTTAAATCCATGCATTAACATTCACAACCTCGACCACATCCCTATGGAAAATAAGGATTACAAAGTCAAAGAGTCGAGGTGCAAATTCGACTTCTTCAAATTGCACTCATGGATGAAAGACATTTTTCTCAACCAAAGTGATGAAATTGGACTTTGGGAGTCCAATTTACTCTCAGTATATTTTTCCTCAAACTCGCCCATTTCTCAAATTTTCCTCACTGTCAAGCTCGCTACTTCAGTTTCTACTAAAGAGCCATCCATTGCCTCCTCCACAAGTGAAACATTGTTCACAATTACCTCTCACACAACCAAATGTCATAGATCCCTAGAAATGACCTCCTACCCATCTGCTCGTTGAATCCCTAAACGCACTTTTACCAAAACCTCGACTTCCCCAAAGAGCCTGTGATCTTGAGATTTTCCTCCATGAAGGTGCCCAATTTCCCAAGAAGAATTCACCTTGCTCATCTTCCATTTTCATTGTCAAATCCAACCATATCATATCCATTATTTCATGGCATGTTAGGTTATTATTCTAATGAATGGGTAGATGAACCTGTTTTAGGTTTTCTATCCATATTTTCTACAAAAGAAAGAGTTTCCATTAAATTAATTTTCACCAATTTTTGTTGATAATATTCATGATCAATTATTCAGGTTTCCAACTAAAGGAATTTCTTCGACACTCTTCAGCTTCCTACTTCTACATGTTTTTATTTTACCAATCATATAGGTTTCCCTACGCACTTCAGAAGTTAAACTAGGAAGGAATCCCATAGTCAGTGACATCATGAACCCTCATCGGGTGAGGAAAATTCACCGTGAAAGAGATGTACTTTAAGGACTTCATATATCAATTCATTCATCTAGTTGTTTTCAGATGTTAACAACAAAGACAGAGCCAAGGATCTGAAGAAATTCGTATGTTTTTCACCTATCCTGACTAATCTAATATTAAAATGTATCGGGTATTTATACCAAAACCATACAGAGATAATGGTATATGGGTGTGAACTTCCTTCTTACAGATTGCCCAAATACCTACCAATGAGGATTTTTTCACTAGAGTATATAAGGCAAATGGTGAATTCAGATGATATTCATTTTGTTGTAGCAAAGAAGAAGTCCCAACTTAGAATCAAGACTCATATTGGACTTTTCATTTGCAACATCATATCAACAGGAGAAGAAGAAGATAGATTCTTGAAAAAAATAAGGTTTCCTCTGAGTTTCATTTGGGCATATGACCCATTTGGTGTCATTTCTAAACTCATAATCGAACAAAAGAGCACTCATTATGTTCACACACAGAGGCCATAGGTGGAAAGATACATGAACCATACAGAGTGGTAGGAGAACACATTACAAGAACCAGAGGAGCAACTCCATCTCTGTAACAACTTCACAGACTAATACACCCCAAAATTAAGCAGAGAAGAGATCAAGGAAGGAGGTTTCTCCTTCAATCACAAAAGTATCAGCTGAGGATTTTCAGGTATACAAAAAGAGGAATAAAACCAACATAATAAACATATTTTCTCAAGGAGGAGAAATGCAGTCCACCATATTCTTGGAGGTACCACACTCTTCAACCCATTCACACATCATGTTCATGCTCTCCATCATCAGCAACATCTCAAAGAAACCCAGACACTACTTTGACTACTGAATCATCTCATGGGAAAAAAGGGTCTAACATTTTTGGACAAATATAAACAGATCAAGCAAAAGAATGAGCTCTTCAACAGTAGAACCTACACTCAATTTTGTATGCACTTCCATTGCTCAACATAGACTGTTGTCATATTTTGACATATAAAGAGGAAGAATGAAAATGGCATTACTGCAAGCACAAGTTTTCCCATCCAAGAATAGTTGCAGACTACAAAAGGACTGTTATTGAATTTGATGTAAAAGATGTTCATCCAGTGGACCACATGGATATGCATAGACATATAAGAGAAACGATATAACTTGAAAAAATAATTTCAATGATCAGCTTCTAAGTTGCGTGTATCCCTAAATAACATCCATTCCCAATTAAAGTTGGAGAAGATCTCTTCTTGGCCAAGGATAACAAAATAAAGTCATTAGAATAATTGGTTCTTAAAATTGGGTATGATCCAACAAATTTCAAAGAAGTTAGAGGAGTTTCTGCTAAAAAGAAGAATGTCGATATAACATCTCTTAGGAAAGGCTTGAAGCTTCCAACTATAGAAGATTCAAAACCAAAGAAGTGGTTGATAATGGAAGTCACAAAGAAGAGATGCTAAAGTTAATCATGGAACAAAATGCACAAATAAAGAGAAATGTAGCTTAAATGACAAGATAGATGGGTGAAAAAGAGGAAAATGTGTAGTTGGCCATGATCCCACTAGATGCAGTTCCCTTGAAAGAGATAAGAACAACATAAATTTCTACATCAACATCAACCCAACACAAACTTCAGATGCCCCAGAAAAATTGGTGAAAGCTATGGAGGACATACCCATACAAGGAGTAGAAATCAAAAAATTACAAGAAGAGATAAAGACATTGCAAGAATTGAAATCAATGTTCTAGGTCAGTCACCATGCAAAGATGCATAAGTCTCAAAGGCTCAACCAACGCCATAACAATTAGGGAAAGAGACTGCCATGGAAAATACCTAGCCCAAGCTAAGGAAACATATGGATAGATATCAAAGAAATCCATGTCGTAAATTTGGCCCTCAATACAGATCATTTTTAGCAACATGAATTAGTACAAAAAGTCAGGGGAGAAATTGAAATCATCGAGGAAGAATTGGGAGAAAGACCCAAAGAGGCCACATAACTTATCAAATTTCTAAAATACAAAAACAAACGTGAGTTAGAAGAATTGGAGATTGAGGACAGAACTAAAACCATCCTTGACATCAAGAAGGTTCTGACCAAGAAAGGTCTAATGTCATAGCCAGAAGAAAATCTCAAGTGATGGACATAGGTGTACAAAGATTCTTCAACAAGTTTGAGGTGCTACAAAAGAAAGGGCTTCCTAGTTTGTTAGTACTTAATGACAAATTGATCACTCTGTCTGATTACAAATAGAAAATCAGTGCAGTGGTAGAGGACAGTTCAAAGTTTTTTAGGGATACAGGGAAGCATCACTTGTAAATATTTCTTGGAGACACTACAGTTAGACTTAAGTATTCAGCATGAAATCAATCATATATTCATCACTAAGCCTACCTTTTCCAAATACACATATATGGATGAAATATCCAGGAAATTACTCAAGATTTCCATCCCAAGTAAAAAGAGGTGGGAATATATATGTGCATTACTTGAGTAAAGACAGTTTTGATGTTCTAGTCAACATGGATGTAGCTATCCAAAGTCAAAGAGATGATTCATCAACCACTTCCACCAAATCAACACTAGAGATTCGAGCAAATCTGTAAAAATCCTTATTCTTTTGTATTTAGAGATTTAGTTAGTTAGATCATTTATGACAGGATCTATTGTAAATAGCCTCATAAATACTTATCTTTTCGAAGTATTATGGGTTGATTTTGCATTCAAAAAGCTATTGTGTAAATTTTCAAAGGATCAACCGCTAGTCTAAAGAGTTTATTCATAGATTCTCAGGTCGACCATTCTGGTGATGTGGATTTCTCGTCAAATGTTTTTCCATTCAGAATCATCAAGCATGTGTTTCCAATTCTAATCATTAAAAGAAATTTAAAGAACATAATTTGGTTCATTATACTTGTCTCTAGTTTTCTGTTTGATATTCATGTTTTCATCTTAAATTGAGTAAAGGAATTCTTAAATGCTCTTCTAGTTAGTGGATTTCTCTCATTTTTTCCTCTTATTCATTTATTTTAATTTAATTAGATTCAAACAGTTTTTACTATCCTTCCTTGTGGAGAAAACCTTATAAAAGTTGAAATCAATCATTATCTTTAAGTACAGACCCCATAACCCAATGGAAAATTAAGCATTCTTTTCAAAATTACATATTTCAAACAAACAAAAACATTGAAATTTCATAACTAGCCTAACACTCTAAACTCAAACAAATCTAAATCATATGGAGAGATCCATCTCTGAAGTTGGTAGGGCTAGATCCCATCTTCCAAAGTGGTTTGGTAGTTCCTATGTATTTTATTCTACAACCTATGAAAATTATAGAGTGCTAACATAACACACATGAATATAACCATCCTCCTCAAGATCCAAACCATGTACAAGATATCAGTGCCACATGAGATAACCATCTCCTTAAGGTGTATGCCACATTAATCAACAACAATTCCAAGGTCAAGAAGCCTATTATAGAAATCTCTCTAAATGTCACCAACCAAATAGTATAATATACAACTAAGGGAATAGATTTCACCATGCACTCCACATCACATTAAGACACCCAAAATATAACATTCTTCACCATTAAGATCATGTTTGACCTTTCTTTGCTCATCGCCTAAGGAAGATAAAGAAAAATAGATAAAATTATTTGGCTCATGGACATACTTGTAAGGTCTCTTTGTCATGAAGGCTACTCTACTCTTGATCAATATGATCATGTTCAAGATGAATATTTTCATTCAATCCTAATGGAATACTTTCTTCGGGATGACTTTCACCTCCTTCCTCTGGAATTTTTACATTCAACCCCTCCAACAACTACTCAACTTGATTTTCAACTCCATATTGGAAATTAAAAATCACTACATGGTGTACCTTTTATATCAATAAAAATTCTTCAGTATGATCTTCACACTATTTTCTCCTTCTTATAGATCATATTTTGACCATAGGTATATTGATTCTCAAGTGGAATCCACAACTTGTATCCCTTGACTCCTTTTGAATATCCAACAAATATGCACTTTACTAATTTGTTGTCAAGTTTTTTCCCTAGTTGACTTAGGTACATGCATGTAAGATTCACATCCAAAAACCTTGAGATGTTAAATAGAACCCTTATCTTCACTCCAAACCTCTTCTAGTGTATTGTCACCCCAAAATGAACTAGGTGACTTATTTGTAAAATAGTTTGTTGTAGCCACACCTTCATACCAAAATATTTTTCCCAAACTACATTTTTCTTTCATGCTCACAGTTTATCCATCAAGGTTTGATTCAACCTCACAGCAACACCATTTTTCTAAAAAGTATGTGAGGTGGTCTTCTAATTTTCAATAACTTGAGATTTGCAAAAGAACCTAAACTCGTTAGAACAATATTCATGCCATTGCTACTTCTCAAAGTCTTCACCTTCTTCTGACTTTACCTTTCAATGAAGGCAAAAAAGTTCCTAAAACTTCAAGTGCATGACTTTTCTTCCTCATGAAGTAAATCCATGAATTTCATGAGGATTCATCAATGGAAGTGATAAAATAGTGAGATCCTCTAATGGATACTACATCCATAGGCCTGCAAATATCAAAATGTGCCAATTCAATCACCTCCTTAGCTTTGTTGTTATTCAAATAAAAATGAACCCTCTTCTACTTTTCGAGAACACATGCCTCACAAAAATAAAAAGAGACCTTCAAATTATCAATTCCATGGACAATTTTGTTGCATAGCCCTCATAGGTTCTTTTCACCAAGATGCACCATCTAGTGATTCCATGACATCATGTTTGATGTATTCAATGATATCCCTAATTTTTCCTTTTTAGTTGACATTACATTGCCACTACCCTTGACTTCAGTAGTTACATCCACTTGTAGAAAGTTCCAAGCCAAACATCATTAGCCAAAATCATAGCCCCTCAAAAAAATCTACAACATCATTTATATAAGATTACATGAACACCTAGATCAACCATTTGGATCACTAAAAGTAAGTTCCATTTGAATCCCAATACATGTTACACATTGGGAATATTCTTCACATGTCCCTCTTTGTATAGGAATTTTACACTACCATGTATGACAATCTCATAATTGAATTTATCCCCAAGAAATATTTTACTTCCGTGTGAATTTTCATAATCCACAAACCACTTCCTATCAAGATTTACATGGAAGGAATCTCTTGAATCAATCAACCATGCCTTGTCATGGGTAGTGGTTAAAAAACATGTGATATATGTGTTTCCCTCGCAACTTGAAATCCTAGCAACTAAAACCTCTTCTTCTTTCTCCTTCGAAGGATCAACATTGAGTTCACTCCCCATGTGCCATTTTTAATGGCGCCTCCATAAAATAAAATCGAAATCCTAGCAGTTGAATCCTCCTTATTTGCTTCTTTATCCTTTGAAGGAGAAACCTTGTATTTTATTTTATTGTGCCATGTTTAATGGCACCTATAGAAAATCAACACTTGTCACTTCCTACCTTTCTCAACATATCTTCCTTTAGATATAAATTTCCTCCTAGTATATCTCTAATCATTTCTCTCCTTAGAAAAACCCCTAGTCACAAAATATTCTAAACCAATGTTTATTTTAGAAGTTATTTTTTGTGTCTCCTCCTATAGCAACAGACCCATCATCTCAACAAAGTTGATATTTTCTACATTTATAGCTCCATTGATGGAAACTATAAGGTTCTCCAAAGAATCTGGAAGACTACATAGCAAGGTTATGTGTTCTTTTTCTCTTTTACTTTGTCACTAATAGACTTGAGATTGTTAAGCAAGGAATTGAAGGCATTAAGGTGATCCATAATCCTATCACCATCCTTATCTTCAGAGTGTACAACTTCTCCCACAGGAATATCAAATTCATAAGATATTTAGCATTAAACAACAAGCCAATATTGTCCCAAATCTTCTTTGTTGTAGTTTCCCATAACAAATTATTTAACACAAAATCAGATGAATTAAAACCATCCATAGACCATCAAGGCATTGGAATTATCATTCATCTTGTCCCAATAATCTTTCTTCATAGTGTCGAGTTTTGTGTCCTTAATAATGACTTCCTTCCACTCTCTTTCACTAAGAAGTTATTCCATATTTAATTTTCACTAATTGAAGTTGTGGCAATTGAATTTATTAGTCTCATGATGTCTAGATTTCATTTCTACTACCACAAATATTATCCTAGCCTTTAAATAAATATAGCTACCTCAAAAATCATTGATGCACCAACACAACACTTGTTGGGTTGATCTTTTCAACATGGAAAATCAAATCTATCTTCCTCTCTAACCACAACCTCAAAACAAGGCCTCGACAAACCAATATTCTACAAACTTGGCTTGGTGACAAAGGCATACCCTTAAATCCAACACTTGTTGTGTTAATAATTTTAACCTGGAAAATAAGATTTATCTACCTCTCTAACCACAACCTCAAAACAAGGCCTCTACAAACCAATATTCTACAAACCTGGCTTGGTGACAAAGTAATCCGCTTAAACCTAGAGAGAAACCTACAACTAGTGGAGAAGAATCTATAGCACAAAGATATTCAACATAGAGATGAAATTCAAAATAATAGAACAATCATAGCAAAGAAACACACACAGCAATAAAGAAGTTTTTCTCACAGGGATAAATGGTTGTCCGCCTTATTGTTTGTTTTCTTTTATGAAGAATGTCCAAACATAGAAACAACACTTACCCTGAAATTGGGAATACAATCGAGAAACTGATATACTTATTAAACACACAAATGCAATATAGAGATTTACTTACACATTCCATACACAAGTGGAAACTACTAGTTACACAGATGATGTAACCAACAATAGTTTTCAAACTTTCACCATCTTTAAAGTGGATGTTGAGACTCTTTAAGACCATCATTGTTGTGCCATATTTTTGACTAAGTGTTGGCATAGAGTAAACTTTAGTAGAAGATTAATCTACAAGAGCCAAGAGATATTAGAAGCCTATATATATGGTTCTACATAATCCTAAGTATGTGGAGGCTGAGGATTCATTTTATACATACTCTATGCATAGTTCCTCTAATCCTCTATGAATTTCTCTAAAGACACTGACTCTTTTGGATGAGTGAGTTACATCTAGCAAGTTCCCTAGTATATTCCAAAAGATTCCATAATTGCTCCAATCACCTTTATAATTGAGAATTGTAATGATGTAAAGAGATATATTTGAGAGGTTGGCGATTATTATCATTATGGTTGTTAAGAATTTCTTGAACTAGTCAGAGTCTCTGTATTTGGCCATAGCTTGGGTTATATTTTCGGTCAACTTGTTCCTTAGTCTTCTTTTGTTTTCCCTAAAAGGTTTAGAGCGAGCTATCAAGTTTTTGATCCACCTTTTGGTTTCTTGCTTGAATCCCTGTGATTTGCAGTGGGCTTAGGGTCTTTATCAATCTTGTTTTCAGTTTTCTCTTTGTTCATGTTTCTTGATTTATAAAATGAAAAAAAAAAAGGAGTCTTTATTTCAGTTTTTCTTTTTAAAGTAGTTCAAAAAATAAAAATAAAAAGAATTTATTTTCTTGCATTTAGTTTGGTAAAGTAGTCAAGGTTGTTATTTTCAAAAGAAAAAGATTCTTCATTTCAAAGTTCTTTTTGATTTCCTGGAATATAATTAGATTGTAGTCAAACAAAAGCAAGTTTTAGGATTTCTTCATTTACAAGATCTTGAAATATCAATTAGAAAAGTTGAATTTACAAAGAGTTTTTTTTACAAGCTTTGTTTTTTATTTCGAAGTATATTTTACTTTCAAAATGATTTAAAGTTCTCTTCCTTTTTTGTCTCTTCATAACACCATCATTTTCACTACCTCACCCTTTGCGTAAATAAAACCTTAAAATTAACGCTTAATCTAAGAAATATTATACTTTCTGTTTGTAGGGTTCACCGAGTAGTTTAGGGTTTTAGGGCCTTGAATTAGGTGTGAAGAGGAAATTCTTCAAGGCCACTTTAAAACAAACTTTAGAGTCTGAGATAGGGAGTGTTTTAAGTCTACCATCGTAAGAGTTAGTCAGGACCCCCCTCTAACACAAGGGATAAACACAAGGTCGCGTGAAGAAAGGCAGAGGAGATAACTGCCTCAAAGTTGGACTAAACGTAGTGGAGATTGTATATTGAGGGTCTTTCTCGGGAACAATACCTATCACATTTTCCTACGGAGCTTTGTGGACCTCGAATCCGTTCGAGATCGTCAGTTGTCTTCTGGACCAATTGCTTTCCGCACCCTTGAAGGGATTCGGACTTGTTATCCTTCTCATTACGATATCCCGACTGTTGACTGTACTCACCTGGTGACTGACTGCAAGTTGGAAACTTAGTTTCATATATTTTATAGACTTACATAGGTGAATGTGGGGATATATTGTGGTACCTAGGGAAGACGTGGGATCGCACTTCGCAGAGTATAATCGTAGGGTGCTTCTGTGTTCGAGTTACACTTACACTGGTTAGTTGCTCTAGTGTCGATTGGCGTAACTCTCCTTCCCACTAGTTAGTCAACTGCATGATTTATCGTTAGGAAAATTGCAGTGTGTGCTCTATGCTCCCTAGTTTTCCATAGTGAATTAGTCATTCATTGCTTTGGGTCTCTGTTGGCATGAGGGTAGACCCGGGGTTCAATGCTACAATAGTGCACCAACAAATCCCTAACTACCGGCCCTTTCGGCAACACCTATGAAGCAGATGAAGTCTCACCCAAGGTAGAGGTAGGGTGGTTGCAAGACTCAAGTGTCTGTAACCTTAGCTGGGACACAAATCTGTGATTTCACTACTTAACAAAGCACTTAACACCGTCAGTTCCTCAATATACAGTCAATAACCACTTCGCTTATAAGACAGAACTTCACAGCATTAACACTGATCCAATGTATTTAAGCACTTATCATAAGTAAATAGGTTAGATATGGTAGATCAATCACTGAGCATATCCATGTATATCAGATCTATCATTCTACCTATCATTAGCACTAAGCATAAGAAGATCTATCTAAACATATCAGAGCACTTAGCATATAACATATGAACACATCAAGACAAATCACAAAGCACATAACACAGTGTTTATGTGGTTCACCCCCACCCTGGGGCTACGTCCACCAACTCTTCTTCTTTATTGTATTCATTCAATCAGTTATAAGCACAAAGCCATAAAAAATCCTTACTCCGCACAGGACACAAGATCGGCGCAGCTCGCTAGATCCTTCTTCCTTGAGTTACAACACTAATCTCTCCACAATATGCTACAAGGACCTGCACTTAGCTCTGTAAGTATTTTACAGTCATGCACAAAGAACTTTCAGACTCTACTCACACTTATCATGCATTCACATCACATAGATGCACTCTTCTCTTCAACTACTACAAACTTACATTACCTATCCTTCTATTTATACATACAAAATAGGCCTAAACATGGGTAAACCCATGGGCCGACATCCCATTCCTGTTACATATTCCCAAAAACCCAAAAAGGGGCCCAAAAGGGGGCTGAGATCCCGTCATCTCTTCTTCATCTTTCTCTCCTCCTTCGACAGACTGTCGAAGTTCCAAAATAGGTCAACATGACCAAGAAATTCCCAAAACTTGGTCAAGGACCAACAGGCCCCCAACACTAACCCATGACTCGTTCTAAGTCACTTTGGTCTGATCAGTTCAGCTTCGAATTCCTCAAGCTTGGCCCGAGTTGATTTGACTTGCTGCTTTGTTGTGGCCTCTTATTCGATGAACTTCTGGATTACTGCATCATTCACTGGCCCTTCTAGGCATTGTTATGATGTGATGATGAGTTGTTCTAGTTCTTATTCTTGGTTCTCCACCTCTGTAAACAACTGGCATGCTTTATCTTGCACAGGTTGAAGTTGTTGAGTAACTTCCATCATTTTGATTTGAAGCAAATGGATTTGTTGTTGAGATGTGCGTTGTTCATGAGACCTCTTCATTCTATCTATAGCTGACAAGGCCTTCAGTTGCACCTGTAGTGTATCTGCGTGTTTCTTCGCTTCCTGGAGTTGTGACTCCGGCGCCTATAATTATGGATTCTCAATGAGGTTCTTGTATGTTTGGGCACTTCGATTACTCAGTTGCTTGCACTCCAAGGCAAGAGCTTTTAATATGTCAATTGTGTTGTGGGCAGTTGCTTCTCATTGATCCCTTACGTCTTGAGGGGTCTCGGGCACAATGCGAAGCTCCAAGTCTGTTATGCATTATTGGAGCTGCTGGATTACTTCTTCGAGTTGTGCCACCTGTTGGGGAACTCTCTCTTAGACCTTTACTTTGATGACTATCACAGAGTGAATTTCTCTGTGAACCATTTCCTTAACTTCGAGTTACTTGGCGAGCAACTATTCCTTTCTTTGTTGTAACTGTACTTTTTCTTCATCCCACTTCGCTTGCAGAGCTAGCTTTTCCCGTTCTGTAGCACTGGGTTTCTGCTCTAGGCCTTTTTGTACTTGCACTAAAGCCTGGGTGGCTTATGCTATCTCCTCCTGAGCTTGTCGAAGGTGAGCTTCGACTGTATCAGCAATGCAGTGTAGTTGTGTTGGCTCATCACCTAGTTCTGATGTTCCTATCAAGAGAGGCGTAGTCGAAACTGGGCGGTTGGACTGTATGGCCTGCTGCACCCCTTAGAGCTCATCCTTAATATGACTGAACACCTCCTCCTGCTTAGCTTTTTGCTTCTCTGCTATCTCTAGCGAAGCATCGTTCAGTGTTGCGACGATGAATTTGAAGTCATATGAGGTGAGGGTGGTCTCAAATTTGGTTCTGGTTGCTTTCGATTTCTTCCTCGAAGAAGGTTTCAAAGGGGAAACCTTCCTTTTCTTTGAGGGGTCCTCCTCATCTCTAGGCGTTGTAACTTCACCTTTCTTCAGTTCAACTTTTGCTCCATCTATCTCTCTGCCATATCCTTTTTTCTCTGCTGAGATGGAAGCGGTCTTCACGGATGCACTTTCTAAATCATGGACCTCTTCGGTCTTCTTTGTCTTGCTAGGTCCAGGTATATCCGTCGCAATTTTTGGACTGTCAACATCAGACATCTCCACAGGGTTCGATGGAATAAGGAGGTTCATCGACCATTCCTTAGTAATCTCTTCCAAGTCATCCTCTGTCAACTTGTAGTACGATTGCAGTTGTTGTTTATGCTCATCAACACGCGTTGTGATATAGATGAAATGGAGGTCCGCGTTGAATTTCATAAAGGGCCTGAACCTGTGGAGAGTGTTCGGGGTTATATGAGGTGTGGACTGGATGGCTACCTTCAATTGGTTGTAATAAATGTGGAAGACGCCATTTGATTACCACTCATTTTTCATGTTGTTCGAATACCACAGGGTACTGAACTTCGCAGCCAAAGGTTCAAACGGCTCGATGTCTGGGAAGGTCGCACCTTCTGGCATCTCCCATGTGATGAAAGAGATCAGGATGAGAATTCAGCTGAAGTGGAACTCATATCCTTGATCTTGTGCTTCCCTGCAGTCCAATTCCAATTGGTTTACAAGGTACTTCGCCCAATTCATTTGTAGGCCCTTCGCGCACTTTCCTGCGAGGTCGACTAAAAATCTAGTCACTTGGGTGGGTTGGTTTTGCGAACCAACTTTCCTACGATCAATTGACAGGATAGGCACATTTGACCGCTCTAGATAGAGGCTACCTTGTAGCCTCTCATTCCCTTCTCGACATCCCCATAGGTGTCTTTTATCTTCTGCGCAAGAGTGCAATCCATGGTTTTCCCAGGATAGAAATCATGTGGTTCAAGGCCTTGCATGCTCATCCTTGTGATCTGATTAATCAACATTGGATCCACTGATACAGTGATTCAACCATAAATATCCACCATGGTAGTAGGACAACAGTAGCTTGACTCATGCGTTCACTTCTTGGTGCCTTCCGAAGTGCGGGATCTTCATAACATTGAGGAGGGTGGACCGCACGAGGTTCATGGTCCATGACTGGGGTATGATCTTCAAGTTCTTTCCCTTGGTTCTAGTTAGATACGTGTGCGGGGCAAGCATGTTCTACACCTTCCTATCATCGAGGTTGAAGTCGCTAAACTTCAATGTTGTGATCTTATCTTGGTCTGCGCGTATCCTTTTCGGGAGGTATGTAGTGACCAATTCATATTCAAAGTCTCTAAGAACACTGTCTTGGTTTATTGTGTCGCTCAGAGGTGGTATATAGGCAGGTAGAATGCTTGGAATCAGCTTAGCATTCGCTAAGTCATCCTTGTGCTTAGTTCGCCTTTCCATGAGAAGTTGATGGGGATGCTTGCACTGTTTTTGTGGATGAAGCCTGGATACCTTCAGACATTGACATGGATTTTTCAGTCATCAAGTTGATCAAAAATTCCTCAGCATCTTTCTCTGCAGCGCTCAATGCTTCCGACATACGCACTCGGGGTGAACAATTTGTGGGTTCAAGGAACAACTTAGACACGGTGATGAGATAGAGATAGAGAGAACAATGATCATTGTATAAACTAGGATTAGTCTATGGGATCGAATTCTCAATTAGCAAAAAGTGTGCTCGGTGCATGGCGTGACATGATAAATAGTTAACTCAACAACGGTATGCTTACAACGGGTATGAGCCTCCATTAACTCATGTTTGATCTGTTATGGCATGACCCAATGGTTTGATGATGAACCTTTATTGCTTTTATGCCCGTTCGAAGCGGGATTCGAACGGATATATCGGCCCAAACGGTTATATTGCTTCACCATGGTGAAGTGCCTTGTGTCGTTGTTCAGATATCTCGGCGAAGCTCCAATTTTACAATTTTTCTTTCTGTGAGGTCTCCTCCAGAACCTCCTGCAACTTTTAAGTCTTAGCCCTCTTCTTTCTTAACTGTCGAGCATTTTTTCTAGTGAGCTTCGTCTTGGTAATTCTTTTTCCATTTTGATTCATGTCTTTTGTGGTCTTAGTCATTTCGCGTTGTTGAGATTCTTCCCTAGGGTTCCTGGATAAGACTTCTTCTTTGTCGGGGATAGGTAATTCAATATTCTGTGGATTCTCTAAAGTTCTCTTAACTTTGATAGTTGGGTTACTATCATTAAACATCTTCGATCTGTTCTCCTATTCTTGAATCAATTGTGCAATCTTTCTGGTCATGAAAACTTTTAACTCTTGCTTCTTTTGTTCCAAAACTTCTTCTTCCTCTTTTCGTCTGGCTTGGTCTCTATCAATACAAGGTTTTCCTATTAACATGGTAAATGGGGCGTGGTTCTCAATAAATTTAATAATCTCAAAATCTTCTTCTATCGAAGTTCCATTGATAGTCATAGGTATCTGAGCGAGCCGCCCACACAAGTTTACTAGTTTTCCTCTTAATAACCCTATTCCTCCTAGTGAAGGGATCATAGCAGGCCTTCCTATAGCTTCCCAAGTTCTTTCTGTCATGATATTCACTTGTGTTTCCTCATCTAGAACAAAGTCAATGTCGAAGTCCCCTATTCTTTATTCAATGCATTCTTTTTCTTTAAATATCTCTAATAACCTGACATGTCGGTGACCATTCAGGGTTTCGTTTATTTGCAGCAATACTTTCTCTGATTCTTTATGGGGTTCTATTGTAGCCTTAGTTTCTGGATCTATCTTAGGGTTTTCTTGTCTTATGTTCATACTTCCAAGCTTAGTAATCATTCTAGGGCAATTCAACACTTCATGGTCTAGATCTTTGCAACAAATACAAGTAGGCCTTCCACCAGGGCATTCTTTAGCAAGATGTCCCGGTCTTCAGCAATTGTAACAGAGGGTTAATCCTCTCTTTCTTTTAAATGATCCTTGACCTCCTATGTATTGCGCACTAGGATCATAGGAGCTAACCTACAATAAATTCTTTCTAGGATCCTGCATCCATTTGTTAGTCCAAACATTCTTTCTATGAATTGGTATAACATATATTTCACTAGTCTTATCAGATCTATTCATATCAATCCTTCTTTCATCTATTAGTGCCCTAGTTTTCAGTCTAGGACAGATCCTATCAATCATACCTAGATCCATGCTATAGAAACAAAAATTTTATCTTACTTCTATAGAGTACGAAGCTTCCATATCTAAAAATTTTAACTATTCTTACCTTTATCAGAGCACAGAGCTTGCAGATCTTACCTCTTTTAATCAGATGTTCTTAATTTTACCTTTCTTAGAGCACAGAGCTTCCAAATCTTACTTCTTTTCTTCAGATCAGGCTTCTTTCATTTAGATCTGACCTTCTTTCTTTAGCACGGAGCTTTATAAGTCAATTAGAATATTGCACATTAGGGCACAGAGATTTCACAATTTTAGGATGGGTCTTTGCACAGAGCTTCTTCTTTCTCAGTTTCCAGCAATCACAGTTTCAGTCCCAGTAATGGAACCATTTTTTGGCACGGGGGCAGACCCAGGGTTCAACACTCCAACAGTGCATCAACAAAGCCCTAACTATCGGCCCTTTCGGCAACACCTGCGAAGCAGATGAAGTCTCACTCGAGGTAGAGGCAGGGGTGGTTTCAAGACTCAAGTGTCTGCAACCTTAGCTGGGACACAGATCTGTGATTGTACTACTTAACAAAGCACTTAACACCGTCAGTTCCTCAATATACAGTCAATAACCACTTCGATTATAAGATAGAACTTCATAGCATTAACATTGATCTAATGTATTTAAGCACTTATCATAAGTAAATAGGTCAAATCTGGTAGATCAAGCACTGAGCATATCCCTGTATATCAGATCTATCATTCTACCTATTATTAGCACTAAGCATAAGCAAATCTATATAAACATATTAGAGCACTTAGCATATAACATATGAACACATCAAGACAAATCACAAAGCACATAACACAGTGTTTACGTGGTTCACCCCCACCCTGGGGCTACGTCCACCAACTCTTTTTCTTTATTGTCTTCAGTCAATCAATTACAAGCACAAAGCCATCAAAAACCCTTACTCCGCACGGGACATAAGATCTATGCAGCTCGCTAGATTCTTCTTCCTTGCGTTACAGCTCCACAATCTGCTACAAGGACCTACACTTAGCTCTGTAAGTATCTTACAGTCATGCACAAAGCATTTTCAAACTCTACTCGCACTTAGCATGCATTCACATCACATAGATGCACTATTCTCTTCAACTACTACCAACTTACATTTCCTATCCCTCTATTTATACATACAAAATATGCCTAAACATGGGTAAACCCATGGTTCGACATCCCATTCCCATTACATATTCCCAAAAACCCAAAAAGGGGCCCAAAAGGGGGCTAAGATCCCGTGATATATTCTTCATCTTGCGCTCCTCCTTTGACAGGTTCTCGAAGTTCCAAAATAGGTCAACCTGACCAAGAAATTCCCAAAACTTGGTCAAGGACCAACATTCTATGACCTAAGGTGGTAGATCGCCCACTCCATCAGTCGTGAGGAATTTTCAGTCTTCCTCTTAGAAACATGGAGCCGCCTATTTCTAGGCGTCTCTTTTATACCAATGGTTCGCCAGAGTTAGTGTGTGAGACTTTTACGAACTTGAACGATCCTGCAAGTGGAGAACCTGTGCATAAGATATTCATGGATAAAGTTCCCAACAATACCAACCAAGGAACCCATTCAAAAGGGAATTCTTGTGCTATTGGTTTTTTCGGAAATGTTGGTGTCCCTTTGATGGCCACTTTATACATTCATGGGTTGAATGTGGGACTACCAGTTTGGTTGGGTACCATTCCAAATGTCACAAATTCTCTTGATGCTTCTCAGTTAAGAACCTTATGTCATGGGCATCATGTTGATGTTCCTTTGTCAGCAAATTCTTCTCCTCCTCCTTATTCCTTCCCTGGTGAAAGTATATGTACTAGTAACCGGAAGTCTAAAAGAAATAGAAAGAGGAAGAATAGGAAGAAGAAATCACCAACCTCTGTGAGTCATGTTGGAGATGTGAAACCAGCTACTGCTAGTCATGTTGGGGGAATTTATTTTTTTGAGAAACCTAGATGGATAGGATGTAAGCCTAAGTTCCCTTGAAATCTTTGCAAGGGATATCACCTTACTCATATGTGTCATGGCATTCCAGAGGCATGAAGATTGTGGTCCCTATCTTCAATCTCTTTTGATTCTAAGTCTTCTGAGGTTTCCTCACAGTCTATTCAGCTAGTGGTTGAGAAAGTGGTCACGACGATGCAATCTTCGGTTGATCCCACTCTTCTCTTGGGGAGTGATGTGTCTACCGACTATGCTTTTAGCATTTCTAGCTCAGTAGTTTCAGAACAAGGGGGCATCCTTCTCACTTCGAGCACACACACCCCCAAGTACTAGGATGGTTTCCTTTGATTGGAATGACCTTGTCGAGCCTCATCTTCCTTGTTCTGCACCCTTTCAAATAAGGGTTGAAGTTAATTCAAAAAACATTTATCGATGTATCGTAGATGAAGGAGCCTCCACAAGTATTTTATCCTCCTTGGCTTGGAAAGATTTGGGTTCCCCCGAGCTTGTGACTTCTTTGCATGAGTTGTTGGCTTTTGACATAAATCCTAGTGAATATTTGGGGATTCTTCCTTAGTTTCCTATCTCGTTAGGTGGGAATATTGTCCTCGTCGATGTTATAGTGGTACAAGGCCCATTAGATTTCAATATGCTTCTCGGGCGTGATTATGTATATGCTATGAATGTTGTGGTGTCTACACTCTTTCGGGTGATTCATTTCCCTCACAATGGAAGCATTGTCACTATCGACCAGTTGGCATCTAATAATCACCATCCTAATTCGATGTTAGTCTAGGTTTCTCCTTTATATATTCCTAGTGTTCGTGTAGAATCTACCCCGCCACAAGTTAATTATGTGGCATCTTATCCTCGGTGTTCAATTTCTCCTGAGAAGGAACTTGTTTACTCATGTTTTCCTTCTCAAGACTTGATCTCAACAATTGATCCATTAGTTTATCCAATGGGGGAATGGGATCCCTTGCTTCCCCCTCTTGGTCCGAGTGATATTGAGTCTCCTTTTGAGTTTGATCTCAATGTTTGTAGATCCTCAAGCCATTGTGCTTGTTATTCTTCGCTGATAGACACTCTCGATCATGGCCAGAACCTCCATCGTCATATGGAATATGGTCAGTTTGCTTCACCCCTTGGGACTGTCGACCCTCCTCGTTTGCGTGATTTCTCATATTTTGAATTGCCTTCAGATGAGGTTATCCTTGAAGCCATGACTACAGTTTCTATACCATGGGAAGACTTACATTATGGTTTGTGTTTTCTTCCCTTTTGGGAGACTTTCCAAGTTGACTATCAAAGAGACTCTTGGTCAGAGCCTAACAGTGGGCTCTACCTGAACTACTACCACACATGAGTCGTAAGGGTGTGTAGTACCTTGTACATATTGTATAGTCCAGGTTTGTTGTTTTCAAGTTTTGTATTCAGTAGCACCTCTTATTTTTCGAATTTTCTATTTGTATTGGATTTATTAACTTTTGGATGAGTGTTATTGGCCTTATATACAGGATCTTGGAGACATTTTTTTTACATTTGTTCATCGTATCGATCCGTTCTGACAAGTATTGACCTCGAAACTGGAATATAGGTTAGATTTTTCCCTACTTTCATTTTTGAATTATTTGTTTCCTGGTTCATTTGGCCTTATAATTGACCCCACTGAAGTGCAACATGAAACCTTCTCTGATGCTTTATAAGTGTTGTAATTAGGTGGTAGAGCCTACCTCTATATGGATTCCCTAAGTAGATTATTTTCTGCATTTTGGCATCCATGATGTCAGTTTTGACTATAGGCTTGGGAGTCCTTGTTAGTCCCATCACGATTACATATTGAAGCATCATTATTTTGATAATCATCATTCTTGGCCTTACCCTCGGGACTCCCTAATGAGCACACTTTATTGTCTTTCAAGCTCACTTTAAAATTCAAAAGCAACATCCAACGAGACTGTATTTATTCTTTTCGATCTCGTCTGGATTACTTGAGAAAAGTAGCCCCTTGGAGTCTTCTTTAAGCACTTTTCAGACTCTCTAAAATTGAAAAGATTGTTGAGAAATCTTGTTTCCCTTCATGCTCACCAAACTCAAATTTGAAGGCACATCTGTCCGGCGGTAGTTTACCCCTTTTTCGGTCCGAATGGCTAATTTTACGAATAAAGGTATGCTCTAGGAACTTTGGTTTACTAGAAGAGTATTCTCAGGCATAATTTTAACCCTTTTCTGGGCCTGAGGGACTAAATTTTTGAAAAAGGAACATTCTCCTCGATTTTGGTTTATCACCTTTTTCGGGCATTGGAGATTACTTACGAAAAAGGAAACCCCCCCCCCCCAGAGTCTATAGTTAAGCTCTTTTCAAAATCCCTAAAATTGAAAAGATCGTCAAGTGACCTTGTTTCTTCACACTCGTTAAATTGGTCTAGAAGAAAATCTACTAACATGAGTTTAACCCTTTTTTCAGCCAGTAGATTATAGTGGAAAAAGGTATGCCTCGGGAGATTCATCTCACCAGGAGAATTCTCCTCAATTACTTTTATACTTTTTCGGGCTAAGGAGACTAAACTCAGAAAAAGGTTGTGATTCCATAGTTAAGCTCTTTTCAGACTCCTTAAAATTGAAAATATAGTCGAGTGATATTGTCTTTGTCACACTCATTAAAATAGTTTTGAAAAGACGTATTTTCGGTGCAAGTTTAACCCTTTTTAGAGCCGATTGGACTAACTATGAAAAAGGTACTCCCTGGAGTCTTATTTTTGCATTTTTTTAGACTCTCTAAATGTGAAAAAACCATTGATATTACCTTCTCGAGGCTCGTTAAAATTTACATAGAAGGGGTCTTGTTGAGTCATGCCTAATCGCATTGCGGGACTCATCTTTGCGTCTTTGGCCTAATGTCGGCTCCATGTTGCTCTCAACTGAACCTTTGAAGCATTCCTTATATGCAAGCCTTGCAACACTTTTTGCCTCTATGATCTGACACCTTGACCCATGGAGGAATTATCCCCGAGTGTCCTTATCCTACACATGTCTCCTTGCCTTGAGCATTAGTATGTTCCATGCGCTTGGAATCATTTTGCTTGATCATGACACTCGTTCCTCCTTTGTAACATAGCATTCTTTTATTCTTTTTCAAGCTCGTTTAAAAATTGAAAAAGACAAAAAAAATCAAATATTCCAAAAAGAGGGGACGGAAAATATACATTATTTTTTCGGCAACAAAGATAGTCGCCCTTCGAAAAAGCACATCCTTTCATTTGTTCGTCAAGCATTGGGATCTAGTATGACATTAGGAAGTTGTTCTCACTGCATAGAGATGTGTCCTCCTCCATTTGGTTACTCTTCCAAACATATGGAGAGTTTGTTTTGCCTCCTCCATCACAAACTTGTGCCAATGTCATGTTGCCTGAGTCTAATCATCTTTTGTGGCTTTTTCCAAGGGAAATTTTACCCTACCTGAGTCAAACTTTCTGCAGTTTGTCTCTTGAATTTCATGATTCAGCCATCCCAAGAGTCCAGTCAAGTTCAGATTCGAAATCGATGAAGTTATTTTCCTGCTCATTGAGATCTTCCATTTTTTTCCCGATGGATTGTCAAATACCTCATGGTAGTGATTCTTACACTCCCATTGTACTCCTACCTGAGTTTTGAAGATCTTGAAGTTGTTTCTCGAGCTATGAAGACTTCATCTCCAACTGCAGGCGTCACTAGCTTCTTGAAGTTACATATTGTACTTGTATATCTTCGACCGATTTTGAGATGTAGATTCATTGTGTATTTCTCGCGGCTACACTTTTTATAGTTATATGACATGGATCTGCAGTGTATTTGATTGTTATCCATGATTTAGTTCATCCTGAGCATGGGTATGCCACCTCAGAGAGACAATTGTTGTTTTGCAGATGGCACCTCCCAAACTCTAGTCTCGGGTTCACTCGATTTTGTGCATTGGTGAAGATGTTGTAATGTATTTTGGCCATCCGTTGCTCTTCTGACCTCATACATAAGGGGGAATATGTTATAGCCCTAAAATTCCCTACTCATGCATACATGGCATTAGCCTTCTTACTTGCATAATTTTCCAAATCACTACTAAGGAGCTCTACTTAAAAAAACAATTTTTAGAGCATGTACGTTTCCTACACCACTACTGCCCATGTACATACGCTTGTTGCATGCTAGACATCCCACATACATACACTTGTTGCACAATAAACAACCCGCGTATACCTTAAAAAGTTGCAAAAATTAAAAAGTTGTAAGGAATTTGTTGGAATTTATAGGCTATTGGAGGTTTCCCAACCAATTCACCTGTTATAGCCCGTCCCCCAACCGAATAACCATCCTTTTGTCATATAAAAGGAGGTGTTGGGGTCTCATTTCAGAACCAAGCATAAGAACAATGAAACTCTACCCAATTTCACTTATCTTCCTTGCCCAAGCATTTGCTACCTTTTGTGAGTTATTGCCTCAACATTCCCTCTTCATCCCCTTTTCTTCTATTCAATCCATTCCCTTTCCTTGAGGTGATTAGTAGATTGTGAGAAGAGTCTTATTGAAGGTGCACTTGGAGCATTGTAAAGAGGAGCCCAGACCAKGTTCACARAACGGTGGCCGACAAGGATTGTAAGTTTTAGTCTTTGTTTAATTAATAAAATAATCTCTTTTCCTTGTCCCAAATGATGATGTTTTGTGTCTTTTCTTTGATTTATACATAACATTTGATATCTAACCCTAATTTATGGATAGAAAAAACATGCTTGTAGCCTTCTTTTCCTAGTCTTGGATGCAGGTCATCTTTGAAGGAGACTTGCAGTCTTTGGAACTATAGAGCTTGAGGAGATCATCACCAGACGTTGGATAAAAGGTACAGTTACTGGTCTTCTCTTCTACTACTTTATGTTCATTTATTTTCGTATGTTTGGGGTAGTGTAGAAACTAGGTTGAATTTTAGACGGGCATTTGCTATGTCTATATCCTAAACCCTGGTATAGTTATAGGGGGGTTTTCATGCTAGTAGAGATTACCTCTCCTGAAAGCCTTTGGAGGATAAATATTCAAACTTGGGTCACTTCCCCCCTACATTGCAGGATACGCTCCTCTCTTGGGGATATTTAAACTTAAATGATTGTGCATGTGGCTTGACCACTTTATTTTATTCTATTTTATAATAATTGATTGGAGGAAATTGTGTTTTACTCCTCCACAAGCTAAAATTTAGGATTTCACATGGGATAATACTATTTTATTGTAAAGGAAGGTGAGCATCACTCTATTAATAAAGATGTCTTTCTTCATTTGTACTCATGGTTTGATTTTTTGAGCTCTCATTCTTTGGAGCTTAGTTGACATATCGTTTTTGGAGCATATGGTTGTGTAAGGGTTTTATCTTTGTGGCTTGACCACTATATTTTATTTTTTTTTAGAATAATTAGTTGGAGGAAATTGTGTTGCTCTTCCATAGGCTAAATTTTAGGATTTCGCATGGAATAATAATATTTTATTGTAAAGGAAGGTGAGCATCACTCTATTTGATGTCCTTCCTCATTTGCACTCATGGTTGGATTTTTGGAGCTCTCATTCTTTAGAGCTTAGTTGACATATCATTTTGGAGCATATGGTTGTGTAAGGGTTTTATCTTTGTGGATTATTGTTGTCAGATCCTGAAGCTTATCTATCTTGGTTTTATTTGGTGCATAAGGATTAATGGTGAAATGCTCAAGTCGTGTACAATCCTTCAAGATCAATCCATTTGAGGGGTGATTCTACCACTTGGAAGGAAGATGTTCTAGGTTTTTTTCTTTCCTTCTTCCTTTGTTGATTTGGTGGTTATTTCATGCCTTGTTATGTTTTTCCTTCAATTCCTTAGAAAGAAGTATTAAGTAAATTCATGAAAACATAGATGATATTATTAGTGAAGGTTTTCGAACAAGGTTCCCTTCTTGTGGACCTTGATATTCAGTGTTCATCTTGATTCAGTGAAGGAATATTATTCCTTTTGGTTCTAATCTCAAAGCCCTAATCCTTGAAATAAATAGGCAAACTCTTTGGAGGGATTCTTCTTGACCCCATAAGCCATTTGATTCACCTTGACTCCATTCAATTTGTTGGACTTGGCACCAATATTTATTTGCTTCCATCACTTATTTCAAAACCCTAAAAACCCCCAAAAATCCATTTTACTAAGGCTACTCTCAACTTCATTGTATTCCTCATCATTTGGTCTTGGTAATCCTACTAGGGATACCCCCCCTTGAGCTGAAAGAGAACCATCCTAAAGTGCAGAGGATAGGTTAGTAAGGTGATAGTGATGACCATCCTAATATTTTCCCTTAAGGTACACCTTAAGTTGTACCTTATGAATTAGGGATTTTATCATTAAGTACAATTTGAGCGATAACAAGCCCTTACGTTTTCCAAACTTTCTCTTTCCAGTGCTTTACCCATGTTGGTTCTTGCTTTCTCCTTAAAGTGCTAGTAGCTTGTTCAAGGTCAAAAATTCAATTGTTTTGATATCAATACCATTTATAAACGATAGACCTATGGCCCATCTATCTCACCAACAAGGATCTTCATTGCAGAATTAATGTGCAATGTCTCTGCAATTCACCATTAACACTTTTTTAATTGTTGTTCATTAACTGTTATGAATGATTTATTATGAATGGGTTCAAAGGATCGATTCAAATTGCTTGTGGTGGCTAGATCAATTCCCAACAATGGGAAACAAGTCCAATTAAACCTTTACAATTCTACCATGTGTAATAAACTGTAATATCCCCAAGGACGAGCCTCGGTTGTATTTATAAATTGTACACATGTTTTGTAAGCTAGTGAGTTGAGTGTTGATAAGCTGGCGGGTTTATGTGTTTATTAGGCCGGAGAGCCTAAGTTTTAAAGGCCAAGAGCCCGATTTTGTATATGTAACTATGTAGATCATTAATAAAATATAAACATTGTTGTGTGCAGACCGACCACGAAGAAAGAGTGATGGGGGACTAAGCTTCCACAAGGTTGGGTAAGAGAGGAGGCTACGTGTGTGGGCCTAGGGGCTAAGCTAGGGGGATTACCTATAAAGGGCATAATAATTTATTATTATTTCTTGAAGGCTAAGGTGGACATGTTGAGTGTTGTCCCAAGTTCCTGTAAAGGGAACGTGTGCTAAGTGGAACTTATGCGGCTCCAGGAAGACAAGTGTCGACCTGGGCACATGCAGTTAAAACTGATGATTCAGTCGTGTTGCGGGTCGTTCTGTCATTCTGTCATCCTCCACCTGAGTTTGTGGGGATGCATGTCTGAACTCGTTTTTGGCCTTTGCGTCTATATCTGCATAGCCACGCGCAGTGAAGGTTGTGTGTGCACCATTCTGCAATCCTCCACCTGAAATCGTGGTTGGCCATTCTGGAACTCTCTGTGAATCTCGTGGCCTCTGTATTCAAACTTTGCAATATTCACGCACGCACCTAAGACCCAAAATCTGTGAATTGTTTTGTGTCTTCTGAGGAACCCGACACCTGGGTAATCACCTTAACCGTGACATGTTTTAGCGTGGGTTGTCTCCACCTACTGTGCCATGCCCATATGTTGTTTTTGTTGTCATCCCTATGTGAATGAGTGTTGAATAGTTGTTGTTATCCTTAACTTGCAGGAATTGAGCAATAATTGGTTGAAGAAGCAGGTTGTCAGGCCCATGGTAGAAGAGGTAGGTTGTCAGGCCTGTGAGCAGCTCTCTCCAGGTGAGAGAGACTGTTGGGAAGTGGTTTTCTCCCAAAGAGAGTCCAGCACCAGCTACAGAGCTCTGAGAATTCCTGATTCGGCCTATTGTCAAGACCCGGAGAGGGAGGTGAAGCAACCAATGGACTGTTCTCATGAAGGTGTATACTCCCGGGTGGAACATGCATGTGGGGAATGAGATTCCATGAGTAGTGGGCATAAGAAGGCTCCTAGAGAGAATCCTTCCAATTGCATTGTGCAGTTTCCTATGACCTCAGCCTAGTCTAGGATTCCCTTGCCCTGGGTGGAGCTTAGTCCCAGCTCGGGGGTGACCCATTGCTGAGTGTGATGAGCAACGTGGTCTATCGCTAGGAGGTTCATGGAAGGTCTGGACGCAGTTGCTGGTGTTACTATAGTTGAAAAGATAAGTATCAGTTTGTGCTTAATTTATATGTTATGCATGTTTGTGCTACTAATGCTTGAACATTGTCATGTGTTCTGTTGCATGTGGATTTACTGTTAATCTTGTTTGAATCTGAATGGTAACAGCAACTCTGTGTTATGTGTTTTAATTCGATTAAAATGCATGTTATATATATGTGTGAATATTTCGCAATGGTAGCATTACCCAGGCACTGTTGTGAACCAGGGATGTTACAAAATTGGTATTAGAGATGAGTAGTGGCATTGCCCAGCCTGTTGGTGGTCGGGGATGTTACAAATTGGTATCAAAGCTTAGTAGTGGCATTGCTCATCTTGTTGATGGTTGGGGATGTTACAAATTGGTATCAGAGCATGGTTACAACACTGAGCCTGGATGGGCCATGTAAGTGGAAATTGAAGCAAGAGTTTCAGAAGGCGTTGTTGTCGAAATGGACAAAAATCAAGTTATGACCCATGGTTTCAACACTGAGCCTAGATGGGTGGGATAAGTGGTCATTGGACTCAAGGTTTCAAGAGGAAATTGTGTTCATAGGAACCAATTTTGGACCTCATAAACATCCCTGAGTGACAAGAGGATTACCTTGGTCATGTTAAGAATCTCAGGAGAAGTAGCGGTATTGTAAAACCGTGATAGAAGTGGTGTTGGGCCACAGAGTAATGGGAACCGTAGGATTTGTTCGAAAGAAAAGGGAAAACCCTTACGATCGTCGGATCTGGAGAGTGTGCAGAAGAGCCTTCTAAATGTTGAATTTAGGAGAAAGAGCATAGAGATCTTAAGTCTTTCATATCTTTCAAAGTTTGGGAAGAGTAGTGAGGTCGAAGTATCGAAAGGGAAGGTCCCTTTGTTTGGAAGGAGAATGGATGAAAATATGTTCTGAAAGAGCCATGGTCTGTTATGACCGTTGGATACGGGAAAGAGTGTGGGATTTAACCCTTGGAGCCAGTCGGAATTTGCGAGTTCGGCGAATTGAACGAGTTCGTCATAAGGGAGGTAAAATCCCTAAAGTTTTGAAGTCTCGAGGTTAACTCTGAGCCTTAGATATGAGGATTCCCGGGAAACATCCTGACTGTTAGATCTAGGAAGTAGACGATATTCAAGTTACTTATTATACCAATGAATTACGAATCGTTGTGAGATGGATGGTCGTGAGCCCCTTAGGATATCTGCAGAGTAACGGAATCCTTCGGTATTGTCAGTCTGAGAGAATAAAAAATTTCAAAAGATATAATGTTTTCAAGAGAAAAGGCGAGACCCAAGATAGTCGGGATCGTAGGAGGAATGAAGGTTGAGGCCTTTGAACATCTACAAAAATCTTCCAAGTCAGAAGAAGTTAATAGATGAAGAGGAGGAGCGACATCAGCCATCAAAACGGTTTTGGGAAGAAGCCTAGACCATTAGATCAACGTTCAGGGAAGCAGAGGAGAAGAGTTGAGAAGGAACAGATCCTAACCATCAAATTTGAGCACAAGGGGACAATAGTCGTCCGATCTAAGGTAAGGTACACAAGTGTTAACCTTTGTGTGCACCAGAGGGTTGACTGGCCAAAGTCTCGAAGCGAGTTAGGGACCGTTCATCACCAAGAGGGACAGGGGGCGCAAGATCCACAATCCCTGAGCGAGAGCTTGTGGTCAATGAGATTTTGAAATCACCGAAGAAGGTCCTGGTCATTAATTTCCAGGACGGGTACGTGTCAATGGATCATATTTTTCGGGAAAAACACTTCAAGAGTTTCAATTGAGACTTGGAACTCCTGAAGCCCGGAGAGCCAGATACCCGAAGTGAATCTGGACCATAGATCCAAAAGGGCACATGACAACAGATCGTGAACTTCAGGTAAAAGCATTTCGGGAGGAAGCAAGTGGGAAAAGTTGAGACCTCCGTAGGCCGGAGTCCTGAATTGGATCTCGATCGTTGATCGTGAAAGATGATGAGGGTCGTTGATCTAGTCCTGGTTGAAGGTTCTGAAGTAAATGAGAATCATCCAGCTCATCGTGACATTAAGACGTGACCATTGATTTTGATAAGTGATCAAGAACTTCTTAGCTTAGCACCTGGTCATCACCTGTCGTCATATGGAATAAAGAAAAAAAGGGAAAAGAAGAGGCAACACTCAAATCAATAAGCCTGTGGGTTTCATCTGGTTCGGACCTAAATCAGGGAGGTACTGAAGACCTGGGAAATTTATGATAGGATCCAACAAATATCTAAGAGCCATTAGCTCAAAGAAAAGAGATTGTTGCACAAGAAGTGCATCAGAGAGGAAGCACAGGTTTTAAAGGATTATAGCTTTATGCTCAAGGCTCGGAATTGAGCAAGAAATCTGTGATTGGAAAGGTCTCGGAAAGAGGATTCCAGATGTAATGGTTACATTAAAACAAAAAAAGTGCTAGATATGTCTTCAGAAAGAAGGAAGGAAGAAGGTCAGGGAAAAATATTTATTTTACATCTGAGATTTTTCAGAAGTCGTGGGATCAGATGTTGGGTTCAATAAGCAACATAGAAACCCCAAATGGGATTCTTGTTTGGGGAAGACAGTCAGAGTGACAATCCTTGCACATCAAATGTGAATGCTAGGTCGAGAAAGCCATCTGCAATACATGATAATGTATGAACCATAAGTTCGTATGGAGACGCAAAGAATGGGAATAAGGAAGGAAGGTTTTAGGGAATTATAATTCGTTCATGCAGAACTTGAATCAAAGGAATCCAAATAATAATGGAATGCTGAAAATTAATAATCAGCATAATATGTGATGGCAAGTATGCAAAGTAGACAAGGAAAAACTCTTGGATGGAGTCAAGTCCATGAACATCTTAAGATAATGGAAGAAGAAATCATGAGATAGATGTTCAGCTAGCAAAAGAGAAGCGAAGAGTACAAGAAAACCTCAAGTACTAAATTATTCCATCGGGAAAGGGCTGAAGAAGTTCAGTCCTGAAGAGTAACTAGATGTTGAAGAATCCAGAGTCCATAAAAGAGCTTGGTGTGGAATTTGATTCATCCAAGTACGAGATTGGGATAGTTGGACCCAGGAAATTAACAAAAGTTGAAGGTTAATACCAGCTTAGTTTGGGACTATAAATGCAAAGGCAGCCAAGAGTGATTTGGCTAGAAAGTGCTCAGGACAAAAAATTAGTCATGTATAGTGACTACAATGAGAGCATAAGAAGATTCAGGAATCCAGGAAGAATTGAAGACTTTTGGGATCAGCAAGGAAAAGTTGCACATGGGAAAGAAGTTGCTGCAATTTATGTGGCAGCAAGTATGTTATGGCTTGATTGGGTCAGTCAGAGGAAAGAATGTTTGCATGTTTGCAAGTGTTGTTGATGATGTTGCTACATAAGGAGAGAAGCAACAGAAAGTTGAAGTGTTGGTTATAGGTTTGATAAAAGAAGCATGAAAACTTCTACTGCCATCAGACATTCAAGTAGTATAAAATTTATTAATGGCAGTCATGCAAGTATGAGTTTTATTACTCTTTTTGCATAATTGTTGAAAGGAAATTTAGGTAAGAATTTCCTCAGCCAGAGTTATTATATAAAATCACATGATTATATTATTGANTGGATGTGGTAAAGGCTGGAGGCTTGTATTAATTCAAATCTTTTTAGCTTCTGAATGCACACACTGACATAGTAGAATGTCATGTTAATTTGGTTATGAGGTAATAACCAGAGAATTAAAAGATAAGAACTGGTTATAGGAATGAATGCCAGTAAGCTAGTCATGTATGAGACCAGGACCTGGTTGGATATGTCAAGGTATGGATATGGATAGGTTATGAACCACACAGGTACTAAAAGCTTCCTACCTTTAAATAAAACTTGGGTTGCGACCTTTTTTCTAACACTAATGAACACCACAGAATTATATTCTTGGTGTAGTGTTCGGGTCGAAAAGAAAGGCACCCAATTAATTGGGAAGACAATAGGAAGTATGTGGAGAATGTGTCAACACATTGGCCAGAATTCCAACTTATGGATGGTGAGATACATGACTGAGATAAAGAGAATTATGTAATTCAATGCAAGGTGCACTAAATAAATAGGCATTGAGAGTTGTACTCGTGTCTAGTAAGGGGCAGAGTTGCACTCATACATGATGGAATTGTATACTTAAATGCACTTTGTTGAATGCATTTTGTGAGTGCATGTATATATGTTATTGGCATGGAAATAATTATACTAATGGCTGAAATGTTGCTAACTTGTGAAGTTGAGAACATTTCAAAAATTGTTAAACATTGCAACAGGAAAGTTGCAAGCCAGGTCGTCACGGGAATAGAGACTATGGAAAATTGAAATAATAAACTTACTGTTATTAATTATGAACATGCATATGCATAGAATGATGAGCCATTCTATTTGGTTAAATTGTTTGGTAATTGTGATTGAATTGCTAGGTGCGGGCAATTCTAAAATCATTGCATAAGGTGATGTACATGTTGAATTTTGATGTACATAAAATATGGACAATTTGTTGGTTGTATGCAAGATGAAGCATTACAGGAAAAATGGTATGCAGTTTGGTGCCTATGGAAAACCACAAGGATGGTTGCATTCATAATATGGCAAAAACCAAGATGAATTATGAAATAGAATTTCATGTTTTGGGGAAAAGATGAATTCCCTTTGAACTAAGTTTGAGTTTCTAAATAAATTCTTTTATGTTTTATCACGATAACTGCATGTGGGTGATGCAGATGAGATGATGTTATTAAAGTTAGAATGTTGACTACAAAGAGTAGCTCAAGAAGATGTTGATTTGAGACCTCTGAGGGCATTTGGAACTCCTCGAGCCACGATGCTCTGAGACTTCCGGAGTCGGCCCGTTGTTGAAGCCTAAGGAAAGGGAGATGTAGCAGTCGATGGATTGTGTGGTAGTGAAGGTGTACACTCCTAAGGTGGGACATGCATGTGGGGAATGAGAGATCGTTGGTTGGAGTGTTGTTGAGGTTTGGTACCTTGGCCTAGACCATGTTGATGTGGAAGGTCTTCTCAATCAAAATATAAGTACCAATTCTCTATTTAGTGCATCTTGTATACAAGTTATAATGTTATTAGAATTGTTTGTATATACATAAATATACATTGCATATATGATTGCATTACCTGCATCCATGACTGTACATAATGTGTTTCATGTTTCATTGTTTAAGAAATATATACCTGATCCTAATCATGTGACTTATTGGAATGTGATTCAGGTGGAGCAAGAAGGCGTCTTGCAGGTGCATCTAGTGCGCATATTGGACCAGAAGAGAAAACGGCTCTGGAATCAAGCCATAGGGCTTGTAAAGGTCCAGTGGACCTAGTATGGTCTTGAGGACGCGACATGAGAGCATGAGGATGATATGCGGGCAGAATACCCGCATCTTTTTGAAGATTTTAGAAATCTTGTTGATGTTGTGTAAAGAGTTGCACTGAGAATAGAGAAAAAATAAGGGGAGGGGATTGTAATATCCCCAAGGACGAGCCCTAGTTGTATTTATAAATTGTAAACATGTTTTGTAGGCTAGTGAGCCGAGTGTTGATAAGTTGGCGGGCTTATGTGTTTATTAGGCTGGAGAGCCTAAGTGTTAAAGGCCAAGAGCCTGATTTTGTATATGTAACTATGCAGATCATTAATAAAATATAAACATCGTTGCGTGCAGACCGACCACGAAGAAAGAGTGATGGGAGACTAAGCTTCCACAAGGTTGGGTAAGGGAGGAGGCTAAGTGTGTGGGCCTAGGGGATAATCTAGGGGGCTTACCTCTAAAGGGGATAATAATTTATTATTATTTCCTTAAGGCTAAGGTGGACATGTTGAGTGTTGTCCTAAGTTCCTATAAAGGGAACGTGTGCTAAGTGGAACTCATGTGGCTCCAGGAAGACAAGTGTTGACCTAGGTGCATGTAGTTAAAACTGATGAGTCAATCGTGTTGGGGTCATTCTATCATTCTGTCATCCTCTGCCTGAGTTCGTGGGGATGCCCGTCTGAACCCGTTTTTGGCCTCTACATCTGTATCTGCATAACCGCGTGCAGTGAAGGTTGTTTGTGCACCATTCTACCACCCTCTGCCTGAACTCGTGGCTGGCCATTCTGAAACTCTCGGTGAATCTCATGGCCTCTGTATTTGAACTTTGAAATATTCACGCACACACCTGAGACCTGGAATTCGTGAGTCGTTTTGTGTCTTCTGAGGAACCCCGACACCTGGGTAATCTCCTTAGTCGTGTCGTGTTTTAGCATGGGCTATTGCCACCTACGGTGCCATGCCCATATGTTGTTGTTGATGTCATCCCTCTGTGAATGAGTGTTGAACTGTTTTTTTAATCCTTACCTTGCGGGAATTGAACACTAACTGGTTGAAGAAGCGGGTTGTCAGGCCCATGGTAGAAGAGGCAGGTTGTCGGGCATGTGAGCAGCTCTCTCCAGGTGAGAGAGTCTGCTTGGAAGTGGTTTTCTCCCAGAGAGAGTCCAGCACCAGCTACGGAGCTCTGAGAATTCATGATTTGGCTTGTTGCCGAGACCCAGAGAGGGAGGTGAAGCAACCGATGGGTTGTGCTTGTGAAGGTGTATACTCCTGGGTGGAACAGACATGTGGGGAATGAGAGTTCGTTAGTAGTGGGCGTAAGAAGGCTCCTGGAGAGAATCCTTCCAATTGCATTGTGCAGTTTCCTATGACCTTAGCCTAGTCTAGGATTCCCTTGCCCTGGGTGGAGCTTAGTCCCAACTCGAGGGTGACCCACTGCTAAGCGTGATGAGCAGTGTGGTCTATGGTTGGGAGGTTCATGGAAGATCTGCACGCAATTGGTGGTGTTACTCCAGTTGAAAAGATAAGTATCAGTCTGTGCTTAATTTATATGTTATGCATGTTTGTGCTACTGATGCTTGAACGTTATCATGTGTTCTGTTGCATGTGGATTTACTGTTAATCTTGTTTGAATCTGAATGGTAACAGTAACTCTGTGTTATGTGTTTTACTTCGATTAAAATTCATGTTATATATATGTGTGTGTGAATATTCCACAGTGATAACATTACCCGGGCACTGTTGTGAATCGGGGATGTTACAAAATTGGTATCAAAGCTGAGTAGTGGCATTGCTTGGCCTGTTGGTGGTCGGGGATGTTACAAATTGGTATCAGAGCTGAGTAGTGGCATTGCACGGCCTATTGGTGGTTGGGGATGTTACAAATAAACAGCCCATAATATAGCCATTTGACATCTATTCTAACTGCAAGCAAGAGGTAGTAAGATCCATTCTTATTGATATTATCCATCATATCCAAAAAGAATTGAATATATCTATAATTTAAAACCTAATCAATGATGATTGTAATTGATAATAAAAATTCACAATTAAAAAATGTGTGGATATAACATGTGGTTTGCACAATATTTTAATGTAACTACTATGCTAATACACATGGTCTAAACCATGAATATATATATATATATATATATATATATATCCTTGGAACATTGATTCAATAAGGAAGAATGAATTGATCACTATCATCCACACATTGGAATTTCATGTTATACTACACAATAGACTTAGTGTCACTAAACTTTTATCATCCACATTGGAATTTCATGTTATACTACACAATTGACTTAGTGTCACTAAACTTTTGTCACATGTGACTTCATTACGATGTTAGATTGCACAACTAACTTTTAACATGTTTGTGACACAATGTTGTCTACCACTTTGAACTACACAAGGTTCACTACAATATTGAACCTATAATAATCCGTTTATGTCGTTCCACGCTCTCTAACAAACAACCAAATCATTCTAACAAATTTTGTTATTTGAGTATCTATGTTGTGGGATTTATGCCCTAACATATGTGAGTCATGTTATGTAGGTC
>SNQJ01S0016673.1:104709-129852 GCA_010110895.2 Picea sitchensis
AATGCATGCACCTAGGTTGACACTTGTCTTCCTGGAGCTGCATGCACTACATTTTCATTCGTTCCCATTTCCTAGGAACTTAGGTCATCACTCATCAATTTTCCACCTTAGCCTTTAGGAAATAATAATAAATTATTATCCCCTTTAGAGGTAAGCCCCCTAGCTTAGCCCCTAGGCCCACACACTTAGCCTCCTCCCTTACCCAACCTTGTGGAAGATTAGTCCCCCATTACTCTTTCTTCGTGGTCGGTCTTCACACAACGATGTTTATATTTTATTAATGATCTTCATAATTACATATACAAAATTAGGCTCACGACCTTTAACACCTAGGCTCTCCGGCCTAGTAACACATAAGCCCACCAACTTATCAACACTCGACTCACCAGCCTACAAAACATGTTTACAATTTATAAATATAGTTGGGGCTTGTTCTTGGGGATATTACATCTTGGGTTAGTGATAAACCTATTTTTTGATTGGGGGTTCTATGTGGGAGAATTTGTGTCAAGGAAAAATGACAATTAGTTCATGGATTGAGATTGAAAATTTTAATGGAGAAAGCTTCAAGTTATGGAAACTTAGGATGGAAAATATTCTCATGGATAGAGATCAAGGGGTTGTTATGTCTGGGAACAAACCCACCAGTATGGAAAAACAAGGCTAGGAAAATATGGATAGGAAGGTGAAGAGTATTATCTAGTTATGCCTTTTAGATTTGGTGTTGTTGAAAGTCGTAGGAGAGGCCAATGCTAATGATCTATGGGGGAATTTAAGGGCTTTGTGTCAATCAAGGTCCCTAGTAAATAAAATGTGTTTCAAAGAATTTTTACCTCCTTAGGATGGAGGATGGTTACTCTATGATAGACATGCGATAGATCATGTTAATGATTTTAACATTGTGGTAAGTTAGTTAGCCTATGTTGATATATTAAGATGTATGAATAAGATACATTTATTATTTTGTTATGTTCTTTTCCAAATTCATGGGATAATCTAGTTGTATCCATTGGTAGTACTACTCAATCTACATTGAAGTTTGAGGATGTAGCTACATCCTTGCTATTTGAAGAAATAAGGAAAAGTTTCATGGAGGGTATAAAAAACATGCCTTTTTTGTGAGAGGTTATTCCCAAGATAGAAATAAAATAAAATAAAATTCAGGGATAGATTGAATTCTAGACGGAGAACAAAACCTCATAGGAAATGATAAAAATGTGGTAAATCTACACATTTGAGGAAAAATTATAGATCTAAGAATATTGAAATAGGTAAGGTATTGAATGATGCCCCTTCCATAGAAATGTGGACCTCTGTGGAAGAAGGAGAGTATTTTTACTTAACATCTACAAGTACACATTCATATCATGGGTATGGTTGATTGATTTAGGTGCTTCATTTCATATGAATTGTAACACCCCGATGATAGGATTTTGTTTTGATAGTTAGGAGATGGTGCTCTAGACTCATCCCCTTGTTAGGTGTTTTTGGTTGACTATGTTAGACCTAGATATCTATGTGATTTGATTGGTTATGATGGGCACCAATGTTTCTTATTTGATGAGTTAAATTAGGATTGGATGTTCTTATTAATGACTATGTGATTGATGATGCACATATGTGTTGTATTCCTTGTCATTACTATATTTCATGATATGATGCGATTGATTATGATGATGATGTTACATATACATTGGTTGCTTAGATGGACTAATATGTTATAGGCTGAGACCTTAGTGGACAATGGGGAAATTCACTCAGAGGAAGGGATCATGTCTCAATGAGGATGACTATCATATCCTAGAGATTAGGAAGCCTTGGGGAAGGGGAAAATATTGTGGAAAATGATCTCCAAAGTTAACTTGAGTAAAAAGGTAGAAGGGAAAAGGGTTAGACTTACTTTTACCTTGTTCTTGACACTTGTAAATTCACCCTCACTCCTAAATTCTCCCTTGTATGAGTCGGGGGAAGCTAAGAGACAAATATTGAGAATACGTTTCATTGAGGAGGATTACAGAAGAAGCTTCCTACCCATTGATGGGGTTGGATGACTCATGACGAAATGATTATGGGAATTTCCATTGTTATGCACTTTTGATTTGGGATTTTGTAGTTGGTTGAGTAGAATTGTTGATTCCTCTAACTTGGTTTGTGTGGGATAAGGAGATGGGAGAGTTCTTTAAATAGTAGGAGGTACTTAAAATTAGTTTCTGCTTGTATCATTATTCTTCTTACATGGTCCCAATTGCAAGAATCCATTTTCGAGTGTGGTTGTGATCGCTAAGGGTTGGAGGTAGCATTCTTGTCTTTGGAGAGTAGGATGTCACTTTTGAGTGTGGTTGCAAACACCAAGGATGAAGGTGGTAGTAATATCTATGCTAAAGGAGGTGTCATTTCCAACTATGTTTGCAATATCCAAGAGTAATATCCCTACACACCATAATTCCCTTGGGTTTGAGAGTGCTGCAATTCTAGGAGCCTCTCCACCACACTAAGGTTGTATTATTGAAAGTCTAATTGTGTCATTCCTTTGTTTGTTGTATAAGATATACTAAGTGTTATATAGGGAAAATATTAGGGGATAAATTTCACCCATGGGCTAATTTTCCTTGTTTTTTCCCAAAAAAGTTTCACCATTTTTCATTTTTTCTAAAAATGATTCACCCAAATTCTATAGGAAAAAACCATTTAACCTTAAGAATCACCAAAATTTTATAGAAACTATATAAAATCCTTAGAAATTTGAATATTTTTACAAAAATATCACCAAACATTTTACAGTTTGCATATTAAGGATTGATAAGATTCACCAAGGTTTCTACACTTTAAGATACATTTCCATCCTTAAAATTTTCCTTGGTGTTCTATGTTCCTTATTCCCCCCCACCTCATTGTTCTTGATCCCTACTTAAGGGGAAACACTTATAAAATTGGTTTTGGTTGGGTGGAAAATAGACCCTTGGGTGTGATTTCCCCCATGTTGATTGAAGATTGATTCGTGGGATTTGGAGCATTGGGAGGTCAACACTTGGACTCTAGAGAGATAAAGTCTTGAGGAATTTGAAATTTATGCATTTACAAGTGCATTTTTTATTATCTTGCTTGGATGATATAGTTATCTATATACTCCTTATGTATTCATGGCATAATTCTTCGACTATGTTCTTGTTGGATACTTAGATTTGATGGCTTGATGTTTGATTTTGAATTTCAAATAGGTTTATTAGTTTTTTTTATCTTTTTTATTTATTTTTATTTTTGATAATTAAGTAACACCCTAATGAGATATTGCAAAGTGACATCTTAGCCCAAGATTTCCACTACTAGGGACATTTGGGGAGGTTAATGGATCAATAACATCCATTGATTATAGTGATTTCATTTAGAAAGTTTGAGACAACAAGGTGTTTAGGAATGTAAAATGAAAATGGAAAAACATATATATGGCAACAATGACTTACTTACTAGCTGAATAACATAGAATTAATGTAGTATTGCATGTTAGAGGTGTTGGCTAATCCCTTGTTTTATTTTCCTAATTTATTTGTTACCATGTGACTATCATTTTACTTATTATTATTTTTTATCAATTAGTAGAGGATGACTTAGAAGTAACAATTTATAATACATTGTATTCAAGTTGCTTACAAATAGTACTAATTGCCTAATGAATGCTTAATTAAGGTTTCCATAACTCATAAACTACTTAAGTTGTTGGAGTTACAATATTAGCCATCTTTTCTTTGATAAAAAATTTCATAAATGGAAAATAAAGAGCACCAACATATAACCCTAAAATTTGGCTTATTCTATTTTCATCTGTAATATCCCAGTTCTAATCCCCACAATTATAATGTAATTGTGAAAATATTAATTAGACTAGTGAGTTGATATATTTGGGTGGGATAACCCATATGAATTTATATGGCCAAGGGCCAAGATTTGTAAAATGCACATTAATCATTAATAAAGATAAATTAAAATGTACATTAAAATCATTAATAAAGATAAATCATTAGAGACAAAGATGAGCGTGACTCCAGAATTTATTGGGGCTATGATTCCACAAGAGAGGGGGGGGGGCTAAAGAGAGGTCCAAGAGGTTACCCATTCCTAATAATTCATCCATTTCATTTTAATGTTTATTTCCTTAGAAATATCAAAGAGTTATTAAAGTGATGTAAAATTGGTAGGTGGGAAAGGTCAACTCACCCAATTTATGACAACATGGGTTGAGTACAACCACCTTTTAGGAAATGTGTGAGTCAAGCTTTCATGAGAAGAAAAGGAAATTCGAGTTTATTCTTGGGGTAGTTTTCCATGTTGGTTTGGAGGAGCAAGAGGAGGGTTGAGAGGAGGGTCGAGTGCTGGAAAAAGAGCACCAACCATGTTATTCTTAAAGACAACCATTGTTGGGATGAGTTATGTGCTGAAAATGAGGCTTTAGGCATGTAATGCAGGTTGTATACATGTAAGTGCCAATTCATGTTGAGGAAATGGCTCAAGAGCCTTGAGAGGGATGTTGTGATCACTCCTAGAGTAGCTGAGAGTTCCTGGAGTCCCCAACTGTGAGATTCCTAGCCAATTGAGTGCATTAGAGCCTTGGAGGGAAGTGGGAAGGCCTGGGGTACTACGTGGCAGAGAAGGGGGATCCCATTCCTTGGGTTGTGCAAGTTGTGGGGAAAAGAATTGGTGGATTAGAATTGTTGTTGGAGTAGAACCTAGGTTTTGGGCTACTGATTGTGGAGAGTGGACAACCAAGAGGGCCATACCTCCTTGTGGACTCATAGCCTCAACTCGAGGGTGGCCTACTATTGAGAGAAATGGAACAACAATGCCTATGGATGGGAGGAACATCCCCCATACACAAACAATCGGTTCAACAATTTAAAGATAAGTTATTTGTTGTGTTTTAAATGTTAAGTCTATAACATAAAATGTTTAAATTGAATGTTGTTGGATTTGTTTAATAATGCCTACATTCATGGGTTTTTATTTATGTTATTAGATGCATGAATAAGTTAGCATGTTGTCTGCTATTAATTTTATTATGTAAAGAAAAAAAATTAAGTGAGTTTAACAATTAGAGTTTTTTACATAATCAATGGTACTAACCTAACTAGAAAATTGAAGATAAATCAATTTTTTTCTTTTAAAAAAACATCTATATACCAAAAAAAAAATAAAAATAAAAAAAATCCCAAAATCATACATTAACAACAATTAAAAAAAATCTTATTATTGTTTCTTTACTAATTAAATAGAATTTAAACAAGGGAATCTTCGTTTCAATTACAAGTAAACATATAAGTGCTATGCTATTCAACGAACATTGCATAACTCTATTTCATTTCATATATATATAAAGATTGCATTTCACTATTCTACATCCATTTCAACATAACATTGTTTTCTTCTTCCATAATAAAAATGTGTGTAGCAATTCCTTTTCAAAATAACATTGTTTTTTTTCCATATTCAAAATGAATAACAATTCATTCACTACATTAGATAACATGTATATATATATAACCAAAATAACAACCCTAATGCTCTAGATCCCTCTTGCAATGAAAATAAAGTGTCAGTTAAGAGTCCACATTTGCATCATGGGAATTACACTATCAAAAGGAAAAGAGAATTAAATATGCAGCTACACTATCCATTATAATATCATAATCAATTATTAAAGCTCTAAATCATGAATTGAGCCTAGCTGCAACCCCAAAGTGAAACCTCGTCCTCATACTGTTGAACCATAGTCCTATTCCTCCATGCAAATGGGCAATGGTCGACCCCTGTAACCATGGTAGACCTTGAACCTCAAGCGACCTCAATAAAAAAAGAAACGAACCCAATTAAAGAACATATCATTACCTTGCCTCTAGCCATGCCATCTTTTTCTAAGGTTGCTCGACCTCCCCTGTAGCGGAGACAAATCCTCTAATCTACCTATCATGACTCCTATAATCTACCTATAATTTCCTATAATCTACTTATCATGACTCCCATGCATGCAACCACATTTATTTCCATCACATTTATTGCTTTTGTTTAAATTTAAATACATGTATGAAGAGTGGGTTGACGTTAATGTATGCAATAGTCTTATTTTTTTGAATAAGACATGTAATATTTTAATTCCTTTTTGTTATAGAATATTATTTAGTTTTATTAAGATAATTGTTGAGCTTGCTTATTTCTAACTTGATGTTATCATGGGACCTTAATTGTCATAGTGGATAAATCATAGCCTTAGTAAAGTTAGAATTGCTTTTATTTAGTTATCTGCATCAACATAAATGCACTACCATTTCCTGAGATCATACCCAAAGATATCTAGAGATTCATGTCTTGGCAAATGACAAGTGTAAAGTATGTTATGGGGAAGCCTTGTATTGTTATTGTTGTGTGTTTGTTTGTATGTGTATTCATTTTTTTAATGTATTTTTTTTGGTTAAGTTTTTAAATATATGCATTTTATTGGTGTTGACTAACTTATCGAGATATATATGTATGTGTAAATCATGTACAATTGAATTATTTATCTATAGATACATATGTGGTGATTTTGGGTATGCAATGCATATGTATAGATTATACCATATAATTCCTAATAAATGTATACTTAAGGAAATGAGATTCATAATGTTTTTATTTAAAAAAAAAAATATCAACAACTTATAAACTACAACAAGATAATTAGGCTTTCTTGGCTCATCACATGAAGGTGATTCCCTTAGCACAAGTTTGATATGTTGGCTTTGATTTCCATAACATTTAATACTTATAGTCATTTTGTTTAAATTTACATATATACATGTATGAAGAATGGGTTGACATTAATATATGTGGTAGTATTATTTTCCGAATAATAATGTAATATTTTAATTCCTTTTTGTTATATAATAATATTTAGTTTCATTAAGATAATTGTTCAGTTTGCTTAATTCTAACATGAAGTTATCATGGGACCTTAATTGTCAGAATGGATAAATGACAACCTCAATAGAGTTATATATATATTTTATTTGGTTAAATTATCTACATCAACATACATGCACTACCATTCCTTGACAACATTCCCAAAGATGTCATTTCATATTGGATTGAGTGCAAGGATCACACACCCCTGGTGGCATCTCATGGAATCAATATATTTAAGGATTGGATAACGGTTGAGTGATAAAGAGAGCGCACCCTAGTGGATACATTTTTTCGGAGGCATAGGATTCTAAGAAAAGTTTTCCAATATTTAGAATCTTTGTTGTTTGGCAATAAATATGTTAGTTGTAGAAGGAGCCAAGGTTTATCGCATTCTGATCTAAATTGAATACAAACAAGTCAGTATAGAGACTAAATTAACATCACTGGGAAGTATGAAAACCCTAGATGGAGTGAATTTAAAAGTGATAGATGCATAATGGTCTTACACTTGCACCCAAAGCACAAAACCTTGTCGATGAATTATAAGCCATCTTCTATTATTGGTAGAACTAGGGATGGCCACTTTCAATTTGTGAATTTAGAGTATGAGTAGGGGGGTCAGTCAGGGTCATTCTCCCCTTAGTGACCATCAAAGACATGAGGATTTGGTCTGATAAGTGCAAACATTGAAGAATTAGGTTAATGTAAAATTCTCCTACCTTTAAGAAATCAAGGGCATGTTAGAGTCTTAGGGATCCAAGAAAGAGAATCGGGGTAAAATACCATTAGAGGAAGAAGAACCTAGTTATAATGAATCTTTTAAGTGTCACAAATTGGGTTATGAACTAAGAAAGTAGAAGGCTTCCACTTTCAATGGGATCATTAGGAAAGGTAATGAGGTTGAGTAATGGTTGGTGAATATTGAAAGGCACATGCTGTTGTATGATCTCAACCCTTTGAAGAACACACAATTTGTTAGATACATGTTGACCAATGATGCAAATATTTGGTGGAACCATCTCAATAAAAAGGAAATATTCGATGAAGAACACTTAAGTTGGGATCGATTTCAGACTAGTTTTGAGGAAAAATACATTGGAGAGATGTATTACTGAAAGAAGGAAGATGATTATTTCTCACTCAAGCAAGAAAATATGGCAAAGGAAGAGTGTAAACAAAAGTTTGTAGAGATGGATCAATATGCCATTGGAATCAATGAAAAGACCCAAGTGGGGAGATTCATTGGAGGGATTGGAAACCATGTTAGAGATAAAGTCATAATATTCATGCTATATTCCCTAAGTGGTAGAATGAATCAAAGGATAAATAACTAGAGGACTTGGAGAAGGAAAAATGCACAATAGAGGTTTAATCTTGCACCACCAACCAAGTCTAGGAAAGAAGGTAAGGCCCATGAAGATGCAATACCAGTGAACTTGATGGTAAAATATTTTGAATGTGGGTGACACATGGGCACAAGTCCTACCAATGACACAAAAGAAAGAACTATACCAAAGGAGCTATGAACCATTTGGGACCGAAGAAAACCATGGGATATGTAGTAAGAGTAATAATTTATGCAATGATGGAAAATTGACAAGAAGAGTATTAGGCCTCGCTCATCTAGGTTGGAGGTATCATTTTCAACCTAACCTTCACTTCCTTGATTGATACATAAAGTACCCACAATTTCATATCCCCATTAGGAGTGAGTTAAGCACTAATAAAATCTAGGATCCTTGGAAGGTATAGATAGAAAATGGTGTGAGGAGGTGGATAAACCAAGCAATTGATGGATGTATGGTGGACTTGGGAGGATGGAGTAGTGGGGTATGTTTCTGTGGGTTGAACTTGGGACATTATGATGGAATAACATGACAATATTGGTTGGAAATACACACGGCTAAAGTAGACTATTTTGAAAATAAAATTGAATGTGTCAATGATGAGGGAGCGGTTAGAAACAACAAATGAGAAAATACTCTTATAACAATCAGGAAAATATCATGTATACAGACCAAGCATAGTTTGTGAAAGGGATGTAAATGATATCACATCCATATCGTTGAAGTTGTAGAGGAAGTAAGCATAAAAGAAGGACAATTTCCCATAATCAAAGAATTTTTAGATGTATTCCTAAAAGAATTACTAGGACTACCATTGACTACAGAAGTAAAGAACATGATAGATGTCATGCTTGGGTCCATTCCCATATCAAATGTTCCTTTTACTGATTGGGAACCAATGAGTTGGGTGAAATTAATATGCAATTGAAAAAATTATTGGATAAAGGATTCATACATCTGAGTGCCTCATCTTAGGGAGCACCCATGTTATTTGTCAAGAAGAAAGAGGAAACATTTAAAATGTACATCGATTAAATAATGTTGAATAAAGTGACCATCAATAATAAGTGCCCTCTGCCCAAGATAAACGACATCTTTGATAATCCCAAGGATGTAGTGGTTGCAGTGTCTTCGCTTGAGACATTCAACAATGTTAAATCTACAAGACAAATTCAAATTGTGCTCCTCGCCTTCCTATTGAGTTTATCTCAATATTCCTTCTGCATGCCCATCAAAATTTTCTGGGATCCATAGTGAACCACTATTCTCGATCTATAAGGATATCTTCTATTTTAAGCTTCCACGAATCAAATTTTTGGCCATTGAACTTTTCAATCTTGATCCTAGAATTGCTTGTCATTCTTTCAAGAACAAATCATTGGCTTACAACTCCCACTAGACCTAGGTTTATCTTGGATCCAAGATTTTCTTAACCTTTCCTTGATACCAAATTTAAAGAAACACTAAACCAAATAGGAGAGAGAAGACACAATTAAACTAGAGAGTAAACAATGGAAATAAAACATAGTACACAGAGATTTACCCTAGAAACCCTTAACCAAGAAAACCAACATTCCTTGAGTGACTCCTGCTCCTTGTTGTCTCATTCATTCAATGAATAAAAAGTTACATGACTAACCTTGGTCCACACCCAAGACACCATTCATCATCCTACTCTCTTGATTTACGACAAGGAAAACTCTATAGCCAATCTGGCTTACATCTTCATAACCAATGTAGTCTTACATAGCACAATTACAACATTCTCTCTGAAACAAGGAGTTTACAACAAAATCAAGAGTAAGATTTACAATATTAAATAATGCACTATTTATAGGAATCTACAACATGTAGAAACCTAATTTGTGGCACCCAAAATGGTTACATATCCATGAAGATGATTTTCTGTGATCTTGTGAATCTTAGGATTATGTTATAGGTTTCGACCACTACTCGAACACTAATCGACTACCAATTAGATACCAATCAACCATCCGGTCAATCTCCAGTGGGTTACTCTTTTGACCTATTGTCAGATACCAGTCGACCTCTAGTTGGGTTGTCCCTTCGATCATCTATCAACCATCCGTGGACTATCGACTTGACTTAAACGTTATTCAATCCATCCCCCATTTGATCATCCTTTACTAGCCAGTTGGTTGACTGAATCTCCACTATAAAGAATATAACATTCCCAACAATAGAGAGTTTGAATGGAGGATTCCCCGATCTTTCTTTTCTCAACTCTATAAGGTTGTTTATCCATTGTCATCATGTATATGATGTTTATGAAACAGAAGAGAATTCAAAGAATTGGTTTGAAAATATTTTTCAACACCTGCAACATACTATATGTGAGAGGGATGAAAACAAAACATTATTTAATTTTGAAGCTTGTCTGAAAGAGTTGTATGCATTTTTTGATACTGTTCATGTTAATAGTGAGGGGTCATCCATGAAATATGCTTGGAGTTTTTTTGGTCTCACCAAGTTACATACAAATTTTCCAAACATGTCAAAGTTTTGGAAATAAATGCTTACTATAATTGCAAGTACAGTGGCATGTGAGTGAGGATTCTCAATACAAAATATAATAAAGTATGTATGGAGAACAAAACTATAATTGGCTACATTGATGCCTTGATGCAAGTGTCACTAATAGGGATTGATTCATCAATGGTGGAATGGGATAAGGTATATGAAATTTGGAAATATGTTAACCAAAGAAGAATCTTAAATATTTAAGGATTTTTCTTTTCTGTTTATGTTTTTAGTGGTGTTGTATTCCATATGATGTAGGACACATCAAATATTTTATATAAACTTTTGTGTTTTGATGATGTTATTTTAAATGCAATTTCATAATGGTTTTATGCTATGCACAAGATACCTTTGTATTCACAACAAAAGTTAACAAACACACATATAATGCATAATATTTAAATGATGCATGGGAAAAATAAATATAAAACATCATGCGAAGGGAAGTTTTAAAAATAAACATATTATAAAAAAATTACTTGAGGGATAGCAGTGCCCATCAAATTTATACCTATGTGTTAAGAAAACAAGTTGATGATGCTTGTGGGTGTTGGTTTGTGATACATTGGTTTCTTATTTCCTTATGGTTAGCGTTCAACCCTTCACATGGTCTCAAAAACATTGGGTTTCTCTTCATTTGTTTGGTGAAGGTGTTTGTCGTGGTGGGTGTTATATATTTTTCTATTGTGGTTTGGGATTTTTGTTGTGTTTATTTTGGTTGGATCTACCCACATTGATGTCTTGTGTTGGGATTTCTATTCAAGGATGCAGTAGTAGGGTGAATTAGTTTTCTAGAGGGGCGATTTCATTTTCATATTCTGGTGGTTTGGAGTGGTTTATTTCTTTGTACTTGAGGTTTAATTTTGTATTGGTGATGTTTTTGTGCCTATCTATGTGGTATTGTACTCACAATAGATATTTTTTTTCTAGAATGTAAGACGAGTATACCTGTGGGTACTAGTTTGTGCTTTTTTATAGTCTCATAAAAAATCAATTATTGTTCATTTATGCGACATAGGTGTTGGTCATGGTATTTGTAGTGGTGAGTGTTTTGGATTTTTGTGTTGTGGTTTGGGATTTCGGGGTGGATTTCTATTCTCAGTGTTCTAGTGGGATTTTGGATTTTGTCCATGGTTTTGGGTGTTGCATATTTGTTCTTTGGTATTGTAAAATGAGATTGTGATATAGGAGGTTTTGGTCTACTGGCTTTGTTGTGAAAATATTGTTTCTAGCTTGTCATTTGACTATATTCAAGGTATTGTTTGATTTTTTTTGTGATTTTGAAAACATGGTTGTTGTTGGGATTTTTGAATTTTTGTTTACAAGTGCTTTGGTGGTTTGATTTAGCAGTTGGTGGCAACGCTTGGGATGTTGTTGTTTATTTCATCTATTTTTTGTTCTCTATTTACGGTTGGGTTTTGGTGGATGTGGGTGTTATAGGTTTTATGTGCTTGCATGATATGGAAATACAATGACTATGTTGTGGCATTTCTCCTTTCCATATAGGATTGGAATTTTTTTGAACTAAATTAAAGGGCAAGGTTTATTCTCCTCAAGGATTTTATTCACCTCATTAACATGTCTGCGAGGCACATAGATATACTGGATGTTGCATGACATTTTTCCATAGCCTATTTTTCAGATCCTACTTTGTTATCTTCTTGCATGGCCTATGAAAATAGGATTTTCGATTGTCTCATGTATATTCACACTTTAAAGTGCATTTGATGAAGTGTCTAGGCACTTTTATGTTGTTTTTTGATGCAAAGTTTTCTTGGTTAGTTGTAACTGCGCTAAGGTCCTACATTGGGATGTGCATGCCAAGACATGGAGAGACATTATTTGACTTCTATATTGTGTTGTGTGTGGCTTGGTGGCATTCAATTTTTTTTTTTTCCTTTCTAGGTATTATAGATTTGGAATTTGGTGTTTAGGTTGTATAGAGAGATAGGTAGTTTGGTTGTGGTGGAGAAGTTGGTCAGGTTTGGAATTGAGTAATTTGTTATAGATGTCTAGGGTTTGGCATTTTTCCTTTAAACTCTACAAAATATGAGTGGTAATTTGGCTTGGTTTGGTGGTTTGTTGTGCAAAATGGTAGCCATAGTTCTTTGTTTTCCTAATGAGCATTATTGTTGTGAATTCTGTGGAGGTTTATTATGCAATTTTATTACATTTTAAATTCTTATCTATTGTTTGACATGTACAAGATGGCCATCCAAAATCTCATTTTGTCTTGCAGTTTTGTTACATTTTAAATACTTAGCTATTGTTACATTCTTACATAGGATGGGCATCAAATATTCCTTTTTTTTAATACTTTAATATTTATTTTTTCTCAAAATATAATGGTCTAGTTACATTTTGATTGGTTGGCTTGAAAACCTCTAGGATATTGTCTTCTTTGCAAATACTATGAATGGGTGCATTGAACATATAAACATTTGGCTTTATGCCTAATCCATATATTTGATCATGCAATTTATAATCTTCTATCTTATTTCCATTATTGCTATGTTGATCAATTAGTGCATTCAAAAATACATGATCTAGATCAATAACACTTTCAAGCATTTTCTGAAAATAAGTATTTTTTTCTTTAGATCCTATGCTTGCAAATATGTCTAATAACTATTTTGGAAAGTTTAATATGGATATTCATAATGTTCAAAATGAATGCATATTTTCCTCTTACTTCAGTTGAACGAATCAAAATGAATGGATATTTTCCTCTTTTCTCCTTAATCAAATGATTTTGGATTAAAAAATAATTAATAAATTTAATTAACAAAAAACTTTGATTACATTGAATGTTCAACCTTATTTTTTCTCAACACCGGGTAACCATTGAGTTCCTGCAATTTCTAATGTTCTATTTTTTTACACCCCATCAATGCTTAGTGAACATTCAATTCTTACGACCTTTATTTCCTCTATGCATAAGTAAGCCAAATTTTGTTCAATTATGCTAGTGTTATATTGAGCTGACATGCATGCCCAATGAAACTCATCCATATGCTACATGCAAAAATGATCATGGAAAACCACAATCATCAAGAGTCATAAGAACATTAAGAAATGTAAATAATGATTTATAGTTGTGTTAAGACAATTACAAAATTACAAATCTAACTATTATGTAAACAAGATTTGACATAACTATTGTATCTATAATGTTAGCATACATTTTGAAATCCTGTTGTAAGTCCCATTCTCTAAAAAATCAATTAATGAGTATATTGTAAATAATCACATTAAGTACACGACCCTTTTTATCATCTCCCCAAAGAGTTTGAAATCATGGCCTGTATTTCCTTCCAAAATAAATTCATTGACAACCACATTGTGTGCATCGGTATCTGGAAAGACTCTTCTTCATATCATTTCTTTCCACGGATCTACTACATGTTACATGTTGTCTTGGAAGTAGTATGTACTAATGAGGATGGAAAAATTAATTAAGTTAGGGGTCTTCTGCCAATCAAATACTTGATTCAAATTATTCTTTGCCTCCTCTATGTAGCTTATGTTAGTGGTCAATAACATATGTTTTCTTCCCTTGTCTCTAATAGCTATATTGCATTGTTTCATAGAATAATCAAGTTGCTTGAAGAATAGACACTATATCCTTTAATAGCTCAATTGTGTAAATTAAATATTCATTGCTAGCGAGGAAAATCTCCCTATTACTATACCAGGGTCAAAGTATATGCAGAGCTATGATCTCCCTTAAAAGGCAATATAATTCCTAAACTACCCCAAACACTCTAAATAGATGAACATAAAGAGATAGGAAAGTGGGTCAAAAGTAGTACCTTTAGTCCAAAGCTCGATGTAGGACACCTCTAACTTTGTAGCTCCTAGGCTGCAAGTCTCTTCCCAAAGTTGACCTGCAAAAATACTTAGGAAGGAAACAATATAAATATTCTATCTCTACTCATCAAGATTAGGTTTAGATATAAACCATTATGCTAAATCAAATGAAAAAACATAAAGATATCATTTGGGATAGGAAAAATATTCTTTTATTGAAATGCAAAGATAAAAAATTACAACCTTTGTAGGTCGATGCTCCTGCAAACCTGGTTCAGGCTCTTCTTAATGTTGCTCCAAGTGTACTATCCCAATTATTTCTCTCACAATTAGCTGATCACTTCAAGGGAAGGGAAGGGATTGTATAGGAGAAAAGGCTAGAGAGGGAATGCTGAGGCATACAATCAAAAGGGGTTGCAAATACTTGCGCAAGGAGGGAAAAGAGATTTGGGCAGAGTTTCACTGTTCTAATGCTTGATGTGGGAATGGGACCCCAAGACCTCCTTTTATATGAAAAAATGATAGATACTCGGTTTGGGGATGGGATACAACATGTGAATTGGTTGGGAAATCCTCGATAGCCTGTAAACTCCGCTGAATTCCTTGCAACTTTTGGAGGTAAACATGAGTTGCTTAGTATGAAACAAGCATATGTATGTGGGATGTCTAACATGCAACAAACGCATGTATGCGGGCAGTAGTGCAACAAGGTGTGTACATGCTCTAAAATTTGGTTATTTAAATAGAGTGCCTCGGCAGTGATTTGGCAAATTATGCAAGTAGAAAGGCCATTGCCATGTATGCATAGGTAGATAATTTTGGGGCTATAATAGATGCCCCCTAATGTGTTAGGTTATAAGAGAAACTGATGGCCGAAATACATTACAATATCTTTACCAGTGGGAATGCACAAAGTCGAGTGAGCCCAGGACCATATTTCGGGAGGTTGCCATCTGCAAAACAATAATAATCTCTTTGAGGTGGGAATACCCATGCTAGGGATGAACTAATCATGGTTTCCAATCAAATATACTGCATATCTATGTCATATAAATGTCTATATAAAGTGTAGCTGTGAGAAATACACAACAGAGCTACATCTCAAAATCATTCGATGATATTCGAATACAATCAATATGCATCGTCAAGAAGCATCAACATGTGGCCTGAGATGAGGGCTTCATATCTCGAGAAACAACTTCAAGATATTCAACAAATAATTTAGGAGTACAAATAGGAGTGTAAGACTCACTACTCTGAGGTCTTCGACAAGCCATTGGGAAAAGACTGGAGGATCTCAATGATCAGGCATAAAACTTCGTCAATTTTGAATCCAGACTTGATTGGACTCATGGGATGGCCAACTCATGAAATTCAAGAGACAAGATGCAGAATTGACAACTCATGTTGGATAAAAATTCCCTTGGAAAAAAACACAAAAGATGACCAGACTCAGGCAACGTAACATTGACATAAGTCTGTGATGTAGGAGGCACCACACACTCTCCATATGTTTGGAAGAGTAACCAAATGGAGGAGGAAAAAACTCTATGTAGAAAGAACATCTTCCTAAGGTCATACTATATCACAATGCATGGCGAACAAACTAAAGGATGTGATTTGTCCAAGGACGACTATCTTGTTGCCGAAAAAAAAGAATGTATATTTCTCGTCCCCTCTTTTTGGAATATTTGTTTTTTTTTGTATTTTTCAATTTTTAAACGATATTGAAAAAGAATAAAAGAATGCTACTCTACAAAGGAGGATTGAGTGTTGCGAGCAATCAAATTGGTTCCAAGCACATGGAACATACTAATACTCAAGGCAAGGAGACATGTAGGATAAGGGCACTCAGGGAAAATTCCTCCATGGGTCAAGGTGTCAGATCATAGAGGAAAAAAGTGTTTCAAGGATTGCGTATGAGGAATGCTTTAAAGGTTCAATTGCGAGAAACATGGAGCCGACATTAGGCCAAAGACCCAAAAACGAGACCCACAATGTGATTAAGCATGACACAACAAGACTCCTTCCATGTAAATTTTTAGGAGACCAGAGAAGGAAAGCTCGATGGTTTTTTCATGTTTAGAGAGTTTGAAAAAATGCAAAAAGAAGACTGTAGGGAGTACCTTTTCTCAATTAGTCTAATAGGCTCGAAAAAGGGTTAAACTTGCACTGAAAGGATGTCCTTTCAAAACTTCTTTAACGAGTGTGACAAAGACAATATTACTCAACTATCTTTTCAATTTTAAGGAGTATGAAAAGATATTAACTATGGAATCACAACCTTTTTCTAAGTTTAGTCTCCTTATCCCGAAAAAGTATAAAATATAACCAAGGAGAACTCTCCCGGCGAGGCAAATCTCCTGAGGCATACTTTTTTCTGCAATAATCTAATGCCTGGAAAAAGGGTTAAACTCATGCCAATTAGATGTTCTTCTAGAACAATTTAAAAGGGTGAAGGAACAAGGTCACTCAACGATCTTTTCATATTTAGGGAGTCTGAAAAGAGCTTAACTATGGACTCCGGGGGGGTTCCTTTTTCGTAAGTAATCTCCAAGGCCCGAAAAAGAGATAAACCAAAACCAAGGAGAATGTTCCTTTTTTGAAAATTTAGTCCCTTAGGCCCGAAAAAGGGTTAAGCTTACGCCTGAGAATACTCTTCTAGTGAACCGAAGTTCCTAGAGCATACCTTTATTCGTAAAATTAGCCATCCAGACCGAAAAAGAGGTAAAATACCTCCGAACAAATGTGCCTTCAAATTTGAGTTTGGCGAGTGTGAAGGGCAACAAGATCATTCGACAATGTTTTCAATTTTAGAGAGTCTTAAAAGGGCTTAACGAAGACTCTGTGGGGATAATTTTCTCCAGTAATCCATACGAGATTAAAAGTAATAAATACAGTCTTGTTGGATGTTTCTTTTGAAATTTAAAGCGAGCTTGAAAGAAAACAAAGTGTGCTCATTAGGGAGTCCCGAGGGTAAGGAAAAGAATGATGATTAGCAAGAAGAACGAGGCTTCAATATGTAACCATGATGAGACTAACAAGGAATCCCAAGCCTACAATCAAAACTCACAACATGGACGCCAAAATGCAACAAAGGATCTACCTAGAGCGTCCATGTAGAGGTAGGCTCTACCACCTAATTATGACACTTTTAAAGCAACAAAGAAGGTTCCATGTTGCACTTCGGTGGGATCAATCCTATGGAAAAGCGACAAAGACAACAAAATGCATAAAGATGGGAGTGGAAAACTAACTTTTATGAAAAGGTTGGAATTTTTTTTTTACCATGGGATTATGAGAATGTAACCCATCTCAAAAGATCAGCAAACCGTAAGGATGAGTCCATCAGGATGACTGAAAGATAACTCAAAAGAGAAATCAAGTAGCCACCAAGCCAGGAAAAGTGAAAAGGGACCAAATTAGAGAAAAAGGGCCAAAAACATCTATAAATAGAGGTGGACGACTCATTTTTACCATTACAACTTGGAAATTAACAAAAAGTTAAAAAACCCCTTTGTTAAACCCTCCTAATTGGACCAAGTAAGTATAAGTCTCCCCTCTAAATTTTTAAATCATTCCTTTGTATTTAATTTTTATTTTTGGAGTCGCGTTCCCTTGAAAAAGGGTTGTGTCTGCGTGTACACGGGTTGTCTAATGGCATCCCGCGTATGTACTCGGGTAGAGTAATAAACAACATGAGTACACACGACTGTGTAAACTACAAACCGCGTACACCTCCTTTTGAATTGAAAAAAGAAAAAGCAAGAGACTAAACCCTCTCCAACTTTGTGTGTGATAGGATGTATGTGCACTGGAGAGAGAGGGAACATGAGGAGCTAGATGTCTTGTTCGAGGAGGACCCTGCGACGGTTGCTACGCTAAAACAATGTGGCCTATGGAAATTATTTCAATGTTCGTTCATGAGGGAAGAACTGAGGTTGCTCAATGCCTTGGTAGAGTACTGGCACCTGGATGCAGGGGCATTCATGTTGGAGGGTCAATCATTGACCCCAACCACGGAGGATATTTATTTCTTGACCGACCTCTCTATGAGAGGGGAATTGGTTAGCTTGAGGACTTTTCCTCCAAGACCATACACCATCGAAGACTACATCGCGATGCACTGTGAGGATGGTACCGAGAAAGTAGGTTCTAAGGTGCCAATTCACAAGATCACCAGCCTCTCCTTGCGAGTGATTTTACTTATGATTAGGTGGATTACTAGATCCACAGTACTCCATCATGCCTCTCGTGCATAGATTCATTGTGCAGTTCAGTGTTTAGAGGCAACCATTTTTTATTGGAGTACTACCATGCTAGTATGCATGAAGAGACAACTCACAGAGTGGAGTAGGTGTACCAACAAGAACTTTGGGTTTGGTACCATTTTGTGTTCCTTATTCTTTGATAGGGTGCCCAGTCTCAGTCCTAGAGAGACATTATGGGGGCATATTGCCTCATTCCCAGCAATGTGCAGGTGGGCGATATTACTTCCTAGACAGGGTGGAGGAAGGACCCAAGAGGCCTTCGACGAAAAATTATTCGACTGGTGGGCACGTCAGATCCCAGTCATAGAGGACTATCCTTATGCAGGGAATAACTTCCTCATAGATCTAGACATGCTCGTTCTCCCTGGCGAGGAGCGTGGTGAGATAGGTAACATATATATTTTTGAAGTTATTACATTTTTAATTTTTATATATATCCTTTTTATGTAGGTGTCAGAGTACTAACTTACAAATATGTTATGTATAGATGTGGGACCTGTTCAACTGGTAGACTTCACCAGGACTAGGCATCATCCTTGACCAGAGGCAGGACCAACAACATCAGGAGGACTGATAGTTGCAGGAAGACCCCCAGCCGAAGAGGCTGACAAAGTCCTACAAGAAGTAGATAGGAACCTTAATTCTCTCACTCACGTAGTTCCTATGTCTGAGATCAAGGATCTCCCCCCAGCGATGCAACCACATGTAGTAGGGGTACCTCTGACCTGGGTCCAGTAATTCCGGTGTCTTGTGAATGCATTCGTCCACTATAGCAAGGCCAATAGGCATAGACCTTATATAGCGTCAGACCATTTATGTGCCAAGGGAACTTTTTGTACTATGTATTTTGAGGGCTTAAGCCCAACAATGTATACCGATAAATTTTGAGGTTTTCATGCCCACTTTTGTACTCATGACACCATTTTGGACACACACACACACACATATATTTCTTGTTTTATGGAAGACATTTTTTACAAATGTATTTACATGTGTATGTGTGTGCTTTTATTTTACATGTGAGAAACATGCCAATCTAAAACTTGATTAGCTAGAGTATCAATTAAATGATTAAATCTCCTAGGAACATGAAAATAAGTAATATAATCAAAAGATCATTCTAAGAGATGTACCCTAAGGAACCATTGGTGAAGAGTGGGATCATAAATGTGGTAAACCCCATTTAACTGGGACACAACTATTTGAGCATCTAAGTAAACCCGAAGATGAGAAATATCATGTGACAAAGCATCACGTAGCAATTCTATTACTGCATTGTACTCAACAACATTATTGGTTGTGTCGCCTAGACAGATTCCTCTAGAAGATAGCAACTGGCCTCCAGGTGTGAAAATCACCCAAGCTGTGGAATCGAGCCTCTCAATGTGTCAGCTAGTGCCGTCTGTGAACCCAAAGTAAACCTCCGATTCACTTGTCATCTACCACAGTGAAAAAAAAAGACATAAATAACTACACGTCCACAAAATGAAAAAAGACAAAAATGTATAAAAGGATATACATATATACAAGAATCCATCCAGGTGACTGACCTAAGAGTAGTCATTCTTAAGGTAGAGACCATTTTTAGGCTCTGCTAAATCATTTCCATCGAAATCAACCAGATGGTAAGCACCCTTCTCCAAGACCTCTTTCACAATCAAAGGTTCAAACCACATGGGTTTGAACTTGCCTTCTGCCAGGGTATCTTTGTCTTGGTCATAAATCAGGACAAGATCACCTTTGGAGAAAATCCGAGGGCGAACAGACTAATCGTATTGACACTTGAATCATTTCTTGTGAGCCTCTTTAGCCAAGGATGCACCATGATGCTGCACATNGCCAGGGTATCTTTGTCTTGGTCATAAATCAGGACAAGATCACCTTTGGAGAAAATCCGAGGGCGAACAGACTAATCGTATTGACACTTGAATCATTTCTTGTGAGCCTCTTTAGCCAAGGATGCACCATGATGCTGCACATCAAGTTGCTCGAGATATATAAGGCGTTCCTCAAGCGGTGTAGTGTCGGGAAATAGTTCTGTTGCCAAATTTAAAGAAGGGATCTGACACTCAATGGGTAAGACTGCTTCCAGCCCGTGATGAGTTGAAAAGGTGAAAAACTGGTGGCATCCTTTACAGAAGTTTGGTAGGTCCACAATGTCAAATATAACATCAAATGCGAATTTGACTTGGCCGAATTGATCGTGTGTTGGAGAATAGTCTTGAGGGACTTATTCATAGCTTCAACCTGACCATTCACTTGCGGGTAATAGGGTGACAAATGTTCTTATTTGAACCCAAGAGTTGACGTTAATTCAATCATCATTTTATTCTGGAAGTGGCTTCCATGGTCAGTGACAATCTCCTTCAGAATACCAAATCTTGCTACTATCTGATTGAAACTGAAAAGGGTAGTAGTTTCTCCATCATTGTTAAACGTCGGCATAGCTTCAACCCACTTAGTGAAGTATTCTACTACTATGATAATGTAACGATGTCCCCTGACAAAAGCCAAGTGACATGTAGTGAAATCAATCCCCCACTTAGTGAAGGGATCGACAACAATGACTGGAAACATAGGAGTTGGGTGTGTCTGCATCTTTCGATAGAAGATATGGCACATGTGACACTTCTTGACCGCCTCTACACAATATTTGATTAACAAGGGAGAGAAGTATCCTGCGTGCAAAATATTTTCGGTTATTTCCAACCCAAAAAAATGACCACCACATGATTTGGTGTGACGGTTGTTCAAAATGATCTCTTCTTTTTCGTGGGTAAGACATCGTCGAAGAATTAAATCTATGCCCCGATAATAGAAGGTGTCATCAAGAATGAGACAGTTTTGTGCTTGGTGTCGTATTCGTTGATGCTTGTCAAGAGAAGCAAAAGAAGGACACTTCAAAGTTTGAATATACACAAGTATATCTCCATACTAGGGGTCCGAAGATGAAATTACAAAGAGATCTCCATTAATTGGTGACTCTTCGGGCATAATATCACCAGACTCAACTGGTAGTTCTGAAATTAGTTTGACAAAGACCAATGACTTTTTATATTTTGCAGAGACAAAATCCAAGTCAAATTCCTGTAGGACAACTATCCATATACTAATCTTTCTGCCAATGATCCATCACATTAAAACATATTGGAAAGGGTTGACGAAGGCAATGGCAGTGGTCATGCGAAGTAATATATAGTGGCGGAATTGTTGGATAGCGTTTATAACTACCAAATCAAGTTTCTCAACATGAGAGTAGTTGAGTTCTGGCCCAACCAAGTCTTGGATAAGATAATAGATAATGTTCTCTTCGAGTGTGTCATCTGCCTGGACCAATACCATGCCGATGGTCGACTCCGCAACAACCAAATACAACAAGAAATATTTTTTATAATTAGGAGGCTAGAGCAGAGGGGCAGACATTAGGGGATGTTTCAACGCTTCAAAGGAGTGCTGAGATGCTTCATACCAGTAGAATGGGACCCATTTTTTCAAAATACGCATGAACCCTTTAGTGATCTTGGCATAATTAGCGACAAAATGCCGAAGAAAATTTACTTTCCGCTATAAGCTCTTAACCTGGGGTATTGTGCACGGGGGATGAAATTGAACTATCGCCTCAAAATTAAGAGGATCAACCATGATCCCTTTTGTCGACATGATGAAACATAATAAATGACCCGATGTCATGCAAAAATTTCACTTGTTTGGATTCAAGCGAATCTGATATTAGCGAAACCTCTCAAAGATCAATCGTAAATGGGAGGGATGATCAGATCTCTTGCGAGAACGTGATTCTAGATCATCCAAGTATGCCTCAACTACATGTTTGAGGTCATGAAAAGTGAAAGACATGGCCTGTTGAAAGGTAGCTCCAACATTCTTCATGCCAAAAGGCATTTTTTGATACGCAAAGGTACCGCAAGGAAAAATAAAAGTCGTTTTATGTTGGTCCTCGAGTTTGATTTAAATGTGATTATATCCCGACAAACCATCCATGAAAAAAAATACTTTGCAACTCGCACACTCATCGACTATCTGATCAATAAATGGGGTTGGAAAATTGTCTTTCGGGCAAGTTTTGTTCAAATCGTGAAAACCCATACAAACACAATTTGTGCCCTATTTCTTGTTGACAGGAACTGGGTTTGATACCCATTCCATCAATTGTATGGGGTATATGAAACTAACTTTGAGCAGTTTCTCTACTTCTGCCTTGATCGCCACTACTTTTCGAGGATTGACTGGATGAAGCTTCTGTCAGACCGGTTTGACATCAGGATAAGTCGTGATTTCATGTTTGAAAATTTGTGGGACGATGCTTGGCATATCCTCGTAAGACCAGGCAAAAACGTCTCGAAACTCCTTAAACAACTCAATGTAAATTTAAATCTCTTCGGGAGAGCAATCTACTCCGACGAAGACATTCTCCATGACACCAGGAGTTTTGGAGATATCGATAGGAATCATTGCAGAAAGGCTTTCCATGTTTCCCTCGACGTATACTCTGTGCATAGCCAAAGGGTTAATAGGACAAGGGTTGTCTCCATTCATGGTTAAAAAAAACTCGCCTACCTCTATTCTCCTAATCTCGATAAGAAAATAAGATCTATGATGTAGATCATCCCAAGGTCTATCGGGACCAGTCATTTCCTCGAAAATTGCCTCGTCAGAGGGAAAGAATAAGTCTAAAGGATCATGAGAGGCAAGAGAGTCTAGAGCCCAGATAGGCTCGAGAACTGGATCTAGCTCTTGTGGTGGATCTAGATTGGTATTGGCCGAGGCTTGGTATTGGCCGAGGCTTGTTGGACAACATTGGATAAGGGCATGACCATGCCAAGGTTCCCTATCCCCTCAGTCAAAGTCGATGGGGAGGTTAAAGTCCACGGGTCGTGAAAGTAGCTTGTTTTAAAAGATGACACTTGAAAAATTACATCCCTCGGCTGGTTGAGAACAACCGATATAAACCTTACATCATTGGAAGGTGACGTATAATCAAAAGTTCCCATCAATGGCGAAAAAAATATGACACCTAATTTGATAGTGCTAGGCCGTGGGTTATCAACCATCAAGACCATGGAAGCTCCCGATGAAGGGTCAAGGTGAGAGAAGGACAACTGGTCGATGGTTATAATTCGACCCTCATGTGGAAAGCATAAGACCCAAAAAACAGTGGCAACCACCGCATACATCGTGTAATTCCAACTCCGTCCTAACAAAATATTGTAGTCGAGAGGTGCATCGACTACTTCAACCTTGACGCACACAGTTTTACCTCTTAACTACACGGGGGAATAAGGAATTATACCGTGTATCTAAATGATCGATTGTCAAAAGCCGTAAGAAGCATAGACGAAGGAGACCACTCAGGCTGGCCAATGGCCTTCCAACATGCCAATGACATTATGCAAGTTGAGGCACCCTCATCAACCAATGTACGAAAATGTTTCATGTCAACAATTTCATGGTGTACGCCACTACTATCTGAAAGGCGACATGGTCAGGAAGATGAGGTTTAAGGTCGGTTGGATCGAAAACGATCGTTCCTGAGCTACTAGTTTCTATAGCTCCCAAGGCAGACAACATATCTTTTCTCTATGAGGTGAAACTCTAGAGAAATTCCAAAGAAGACATTGCACAAGGGGTCTGTGCCAAATCCTCCACGACGGAGTAGTTATGAGCGACCCTCTTGTTTGGGTTATGGGAAACCTTCTTAAATGCACCTTTAGGGATGTGAGTCATTGTCTCACCCACTATCTTCTCATTTTTAAGAGGATTCAATGGGTTGGAGGCTTCATTTCCCTTAAGAGATTCTGGTGTTCCATAGTCATGAGTCCTGGTTGATAAATGAGCATCGACATTCATCATGTAAATGTTTGTGGCTGGTTTTTTAGAAGTAGGCGTGAGGGGTTCCTGACTACCCTCAGCTGCGCTCGTGGATGTAGAATCTTGAGCCAGATTTTTCCCTTGTGGAAAAGGGTTAGTCAACACAAAAGGTTGTTGTTATGCTAGTAGCTTCTGGCCTTCCGCAAGCCGAGGACGCAGGTGAGTTAAGTGGTCTTCTGTGCAAAGCTTACACAGATACTTCACCTTCCTCTTCTCATTTTTTCCCTCACCAACATTGTTAGCATCCTTTTTATCCCATTTACCCTTAGTTTTTCTCTGTTTATTCTTTCCCTCAGTCTACTAGTTGGCCTTGGGAGTCATTGATTGCACACTATGTACATCCGATGTCTGGGTAGTGGGGG